>UELW01000309.1:0-38119 GCA_900490495.1 Danionella dracula
GCCTCTGCCTTCTGTGATCCGTGACAACAATGTTTTTGTGAGTGATGAAAGTTCTAAAAATGTTTTAATAACCTTGATAGAACATTTCAAGTAACATCGTTATGCAACAGAATTAGAGGTAGCGTTCCCTAAACGATCTTGTAGCATAAATTTAACTTGGAATGTCTCTATATAAAGAAAACATAATAGAATAAAAAATTATGGGATTTCAAGCGAAAAACATTTCGTTTTTAAAGTTGTTAATTTAATAGTAATAAGTTATGAGTAATAAGTAAACAAAAATGAATCAACAAATCAATTTAAAACCTGGATTAAATAAGAAAGATGTTTACACAACAAGAACATTGTTAAATCATCAAACACAGAGATTACATTCCTCCCAGAAGGTAGAGACTTTTATTTTGACTGTGCTTGAGGTCACTCATGTAAGAATCATAACATGATAACGTTAGCATGCTAGCACTAGCCTTTTGGCGTCATAGTGTTATTTTAACTATGTTTGAGCGGCACAAACTTGTTTAATGTTAAAAGTCAAGTTTATGTGAGCCAATGGGTGGATTCTGAAGGGAAAATTAAGTTTTAGCATTTTCTAGCAAGTTTTAGCAAATTAGCATTATAAAATGGTCTAGACTAGAGAGATCTTGTTTATCCACATTACTATGTGAAGTAACCGATAACTAAAGACCGGGTGTTCTAGATGCATCGCTTGCTCTGCTGCTGCGAAAAATAAAGGCCTGAGAGCACTTCCCCTGAATGAGCTTCAGTTAATGCACATGCGCAGGTTATAAAGATATATAGGTCCACCTTTTTAATCCCTTTTTCTCGATTATATCATTTTTATGATTAAGTACTTCAAGCAATGTACTTAAATAAAATACTTTTTAAAATGTTAACAGTTAAGGTTACTGCCATCCCTTTAAACATCATATTTAAGCTATAATAATAGATATGTCTTTGAACAATCTAACTGTAAATCAGTTGCCTTCAATAAATTAATCTTTATTTTTATACCGCCTCATCATATCATAGAGTTGTTCAGGGTGCTGAACAGCAAACTTCTTAAATCCTCACAGTACACAGAAAGAAACACAAACAGTAAAAATAGGAGGAACAGTAAAACAAACCCAAAATAACAAACATTCAGAAGAAAATAAATGTCCTACAAACGCCAAAAACATTATGTAAGCATATTAAAATAAAATTTAAAGTTAAATTAAACTTGCTACCAAAGTCGTCCTGTTTTCTTATTAATGGTTCTTAAGGAAAAAGAAAACTGTAAAATGTGACATGAAGACTTTCTGTTATTAGACCATCTTAACCAACCAATCAGAATGAATCTATACATTCTCCACCCCTAGGATAATCACACGCTTTCCTCAAGTGGGAAACGGAAGTCTCTCTTTTACCTGCAAGATCAATACTAATAGTTTCACCATTTTAAGTTTGTTTATTGAGTCTTAAAGCTATTTTTATATGTTAAATTAGTTATTTTGGGAGGTTGTTTTAGGAGAGAAGATTAAACTCATTGAGAATCACCTACACCAACGACTGCACCTCGCACAACTTCTCTGTAAAGCTCCTTAAGTTTGCATATGACACCATTATCATTGGTCTCATCCAGGATGGTGAGGAGTCTGCATACAGACAGGAAGTGGAGCAGCTGGCTCTCTGGTGCAGTCTAAATAACCTTGAGCTAAACACCCTCAAAACAGTGGAGATGGTTGTGGATTTCAGGAGAAGACCCCCTCCCCCACCCCACCGCACACCCATTCATACAGCTGAGAAGATCATCGGTGCTCCCCTGCCCTCCCTCCAGGACCTGTACACCACCAGAGGGAGAAAAAGGGCAAACAAAATCACTCTAGACCCTACTCACCCTGGCCACCACTTTTTTGAGCTCTTGCCCTCTGGCCGCCGCTTCAGAGCCACTAAAACCAGTACTGTACGGCACAAACAGAGCTTCTTTCCCCAAGCGATCCGTCTGCTGAACTCTTAATCCATATCTCCCCGCAATCTGTTACCTGCTCCTGGGCTCTCACACATTTCATCTCCTTATAGTTTGCACTTAAGCACACCACAATTTATAGACTTTGTTCAACTGTTTAAATTTCATCAATCCTTCATTCTACCTCATAGCCTTACACTAAATGCTTGTTGTGTTGCACTATATTGTACTTATGTGGTTTGTATTGTCGACTCCATTGTACCAAAGGAAATTCCTTGTGTGTGCACACACACATGGCAATAAAGTTGATTCTGATTCTGAGATGTATGACCTTTTCGTCAAACATCCACCTTGCCTCTGTTTTTGCATTATGATGTGATGATATTGGATTTTATGTGGACAGTGGAGGCATACTTTGGAGCACATCTCGTGCAGAGCAGAAGCAATGGTCTTGGCTGGAGCATTGCAGCGGAACACATGGCACTTGAGCATCCAGGTGTCTTTATCACTCGCCACGAAGGCAAAGTCCCTAAGAAAGCCGTCAGACAGAAGTAACATTAGCATTAGACATTCAAACAATATATCAACATTACTACATAACTCATCAATCAATCAAGATGCTTTATAAAGTGCTTTTTTAGCAGTTGCTTGAAAGCAGTTGCACAAAGTCCTAATGTAGATTACACGTTAGATAGGAATTCCTATTGGATCATTTTATGGGGTAGAAATAGAACTACCATATACTGCTCTTTAGGGGTTGTTAAGTGTACTAATATGAGGAAAATATTGATTTAAACTGATCAGTAATCTTTAACTTATTATAAAACCAGATTTAAACCAAGTTTGTGGTGAAATAAAGCAATCAAAACACACACTCATGCAGAGAAAAGATCTCCCCCAGTGAAGAACCCTTCTGTGAGGGTCTCTGTGACCGAGGCTAGTACAAACCACCACCTCTCCGGCATGAAGCCTATTTACTATTTGAATAGTAAGTAAAACAGTTTTTGCAAGGTTACTAATTTGTTTAATTTCAGAATCAGCAGTAGGTGAGAAGAACTTTTTTGAAATGAACAGAATCTGCAGTACTGCACTGCAAATCCATTTCAGACAATGAGAAATGTGGTTCAAATGATGCAGACTTGAATCATCTTGTTTTTACGTCATAGTAGATTCTTTGGGGCTGTAATCTTTGTCCTTATTCCATCTACATTCATTGCCTTGCACCAGAACTCAACAGAATATCTAACCTCCTCTTTTTACAGTTTATATCTCCAGGTCTCCTAAATTACCTCATTGGCTATTTTTGTTTTGTATATATATTTACGCATTTGCTTACATAAAATTGCCGAGTCCAAAGAGTTTTTGAAGAGAAATACGAAGCGTACTGGGTAAGCAGTCCGAGGAAGTGCCCTGGAACCTCAGAAGGTGGTGGGCTTTTGCTTTAAGCATCAGATGAGAAACGGGCTTAGGTTCTTAATACAGGGTGATTCAAAAAGTATACCACATCTTTGAAAATCGAGAACTCAGCAGGGAAGAAAAGGAGAAGTCAGCTCTTTCATTCGTTGGTATAAGGAGGCTCTGAAGTTTGTTAAGTACTCTTCAGATTGATTAATTACCCAAGGTTCCATCATGTTTCTTAGATTAAATTCAGATTTTTAAAGCTGTGGTATTCTTTTTGAATCACCCTGTATCTACGGTACGATGGCCGGTAATCTGCAGCAGCTTGGACCAGTTGCCATTCGTATGATGATCCTCCTGAAACAAATGTCTCAACATTGCATTCCCCAAAATTCCATGAATTTTACTTTTGCCTGAGAACCTGTAAAATAAACGAGTTAATGGCAAAAATGGAAGAAAAAACATATGAGAGAAAAACATTTTATTGACAGTCTTCTTTATTGACAGGAACCAAAGACACAAGTTTCCCTTTAAGCATGAGAAATGGAATTTTAGGGAATGCAAGTTCAAAAAATTTGTTTCGGGAAGCGCATAACCTAATAAAGATTGTGTGGGGTGTGGAGTGTTGGGGTTCACTCGATACGAAACCGGGCTTAATTAAAGAGGGCACTAAGACAATTAATTTCTCACATTCATTTAACCCACCAGTGACCACTAGTGTGCACAATATGTATTACATTAATAACTGTTGTTCAATTCACATTTGCTCTATTCTTGATTGTGTAGTCTTCTTTTAGTTGAAGAAGTTCTCCCTACATACATAAAAAATTGTTTTTTGACAATGTCCTTTTTTAACTTTGCTACCCACAAGCATCTCTCATCTACTTTTTATTCTTTTATTTCTGACTTTCATCTTTTTCCTGCTTTCTTCCAGCTTTGTGCAAATAAAAATAAAACCTTGATGTCCAAAACTACAATCATTATTTTAGAGAATATATGAACTATAAGTGCAGTTTACTTGCAAAAACTGCAGCAACATTAAACTTCAGGAGATTTTTTCAGATATCCTTTAAATCATAAGAAACTGCTAACTAATATTTTAAAATTCAGTCCAACTAACAATTTAAATTCAAAAGAAAGTAAAAGTCACCTGTATTTCAGATCCTGCTAAAAATGGAAAAGTAATTTAAAATTGCTTCAAAGAACTTAAACAATGTAAGATTTATAATGGTTTGCTAAACCATCTCTATCCTCTCTACTTAAGCTTCATTATTATTCATATTTAGCTGAAAGTCCTCCACAGCTTACTATACACACCAGTATCAGATATCACAGTTTCTATAAAAATCGATCTGCATTTCTGAGCAGTATGAATTACAAATGCAGTGCAGTAGTGGGGCATGTGGTTCTTCGAGTAAAGCTACTGCTGCATGTTGCTCCATCAAAGAGAATCTTTTATTCATGAAGGTAACTTTAGGGAAATATGGAGCAGTGTTGCTTCATACCCTGCATGGCTGAAGCTCAAACATCACACAGAGACCTCAAACACTTGTTTACCCTCAGTTTTTCAAGTCAAGTCAAAATGAATGATGAATGCAGTCATTGTATTAGAAGTGTTAACTCAGATTTCACTGATAAAAGCATCACGACTGATTCCATGAAACCACTCCGAATGAAAAACAGTAATACACAACATATTCAAGTATTTCTGACCATTACAAGAATATCAATTAATCTCTAATGTAAAACTCAAGCTTTTTTCTGACCTTTATGCTGTTTTTTATATCTGTGTTTTTTTAATCATGATATAAAAAATTTAATCTTACTTAATTGCAATTCAATAATTTATAACTTATATGAATTCAAAGAAGTCAATTGGTAGAAAATTTTGTATGTGAAAAAAATGAATGAAGAACTATGTACATTTTGTTCTGGCGCAGTACCATGTGCCACCACTGGAACAGCAGTTTCATAAACAAGCAAACTGAGAGGTGATATATTTTCTTATAGTAAACGTTCTTCAGACTGATTTTATTTCACGTGGTGTAAAACATAGCTTTAGGCTTGAGGAACACACAGTTCATGTTTTGAATCTGAAAGAGCTTTGTGTATCGAGTTATTGTCTGTATTAATGAAGAGTTGACTCAGACTCGCTGAAACGAGTAGTTTTGAAAGTGAATCATTTAGCTGGTTCCCATACGCCCTTCCAATCATTTGTGTTGTGTTAATTTAATCAATATATCATTTCATTTATTAACTGCATCATAGTTATTTTATATAATAAGTAAGTATTTTATATTAGCAATAAACTGTGTGAATAAAAAATCGTGATTTTGTGTCAGTTGATCTGTTTCTCCAACATTCAACAAAAGGGCATCTCAATATAGGTCTTCTTGTTATCACTGCTTACTAAGGCACGCGGAGATGCACTACACCCAATCAGAATCTATTTATGAGAACTCCGCCAAGCGGTAAACAAACATATGTTGTCGGAGGTGCCTATACACTGAACGCAAGAGGTGCAAGTGGTTTCCATGTTGAGTCTATGTAAAGACATAATTTCATGCAAACTGGCGCAGTGCGAAGAAGCTCATTTGCGAGAAGCTCCGTCCCCCCACGAGTCGAGCAAAATTTCAGTTTTGAGTGAGGCGAGTGAAACTGAGATGGTAAAGCTATCATACTGATGCGAGTAGAGCTGTTTTGTTTGCTCCATTCACGTTCTGAGTGATTGTTGTGCTGGACGTGGGCCAGGCGAGAATACAGAGCATGATGGCCACTGCTGAAAGATCATCAGAATTATGTAAAATGTATTATTTACGGTGTAATTTATGTATTTTACACTTGCATCATTCATTCACACAGGGAAACCAAACTCCTCACTAAACATAGAAATAACTGCTCACCATTGTGAATTAGAGTCACATCATGTTGGAAGGAATGCTTTTGTAAGAGTTCCCTTTCAGGAACTCGAGCTGCGTCCAACGCTATGGGGAACGCTATGGGGAACGCTTGCTGCGTTTCCGGCTCTGAATTATATGTAAAATCTCGTCCAATGGACAGGTGTGACGTCATCCGAGTGCGACGTCGCACCCGTCGTGCGCAGTATAAAGGAGCCTACGATGGAGACGGCCACCAGCTTTTCTGCATTCAGTAAGCGCTCTTTATATGTCTTCTTGTTCCAAAAGTGTGGACAACTATATCTTGTACTTGTTGCTGAAAGCTTACGAGCTCTATTTGGCGTGCTTGGGAGTGGAGATAGCCGCTCTTGCCGAGGCAGAGCGCCCGTTTGGGTCACCGGCTTCGACTCGCACGCGCTCCTTATGGCGCCTGGGAGCGGATCAAGCTCGGTGAGCTTAGAGAACGCATGAATTGCACTCTCTCTCCGCCCCCGGTGGTCGGGCTGTCGCTCCTGCTGAGGCGGAGCGCCCGCTTTGGTCACCGGGTTCGAGTCGCACGCGCTCTATGTGGCGCTTGGGGGCGGATGTTGGCCAGCTGGCTCTCGAGGGAGTTAGCTGTGAGCACTCCGCTCCCGGAGAGCATTTTTCGAGGAAAGTGCTCTCCTCTGTGCCCAATGGCCAAGCTGCCGCTCCTGCTGAGGCGGAGCGCCCGCTTTGGCCACCGGCACGCGCTCCAGGCGGCGCGAGCGCGAGCGGATCAAGCCCAGCCGGCTCTTGAGGGAATCGGCTGTGAACAATGTGAACGCATGCGTTGCGCACATTCCGCTCGCGGAGAGCATTTTTCGAGAAAAGTGCTCTCCTCGGTGGCCAGGCTGCGGTTTTTTGGCCACCAGGCTCGAATCGCACGTGCTCCAGGCGGCGTTTGCGAGCGGATCAAGCCCAGCCGGCTCTTGAGGGAGTCGCTGTGAGCATTGTGAACGCATGCGCACACTCCGCTCGCGGAGAGCATTTTTCGAGAAAAGTGCTCTCCCCTGCGCCAGGTGGCTTGGCCGCTTCTGCCGAGGCAGAGCGCCCGCTTCGGTCGCGGGGTTTGACTCGTGACGGCTCCTCCCACTCTAGGCGAGGAGCGGTTGGAGGTTGTGACTTGCGTTGTCAAAAGGTATCTTCTGGCTGCCAGCGGCACAGCCTCTCATTGAGAGCTAGCTTGATGAACGCTATCAGCACCCGCGGTCGCAAACTCCACGCCGGGGCCTTCCGTTTTCCCGGACCTGCACACCGAGGTGGTAGGTCCGGGGATCAGCGCAGCCTGCCTTTTTATCCCGATGTTCACTATCGAACATCTAGGGGATGCAGGGGCGCGGTATGGGATGATCCAAGGTGGACAGAGGCTTGCGAGCTAGCTCTGCCTTGTTATGAACGTCATCCCTGAAGGTCCCGGCCCTCCCCACAAAGCCGTTCTGGGCCACCTCGGCCTTGGTGGGGAGGGCTTACCTGGAGTTCTGCTGGGTGGGAGCAGACTCCTAAGGCTGCTGCTTCTGGGTACAGAGGCCCAGAAGCGGAGTGTCGCTGCCTCCCGAGGGGTGGCGACACAAGCCCCAGCCCAGGGAAATATGGTCTGAGGACCATCATTTCAATAAACGGGCGGCGGCTAAGCACTCCTGAAGGGCTGGGGGGTCTACAACTTCGAGATGCGCTTCATGGAAAGCTGTTGTCTCTCGGTGACCCCTCAACATGTATTCTGCTAACCCTGCCACTCTTCGTGCTTCAGGGAGCGTGTACTTTGCCCCTGTGCTCACCCAGGCTCTCGGTGACCAGGGCTTCCGGTCTTCCATCGAATCCCGTGCCTGTATCAGGAGTCGTTACCCACCAGTGACCAGAAGCCGACCTCACGAGGTAGGTTCCCCTGAGTCGCTTCATGGGGGCTTCTTCAGCCTTCCAGGCCACTCCCAGTGGGTCTTGCGGGTCATGAAACGGTGGCCCGTGTTGTCGGGGTTTTGCCTACTGTTGTTATCTTGCAAGTTCTGGTCATGGACCAGGAAGTTTGCACCCTGCTGCGCAAGGGGCCATTGAGGTGGTGCCTGTGTAGGACAGAATCAGGGTTTCAGAATACTTCCTGGTTCCGTAGAAGGACGGGGACCTGTGCCCCATTCTCGATCTGAGGCGCTTGAACAGTCGCATCATGAGGTTGCCATTCAAGTTGTTTACCTTAAAGCAGATCGTGGCGCAGATCAAGTACAGTGACTGGTTAGTTACAGAATACTTTCAAGTCCCTATTTGTCCTTCTCACAGGAAGTTCTTCGGTAAGTGCTCCTGACGGCCAGGGGATCTCCGGCTTCATCGAGCGACGCACTTCATGGAAGGCTGTCGTCTCTCAGAGACCCCTCGCCGCTATTCCGCTACCCTGCCACCCTTGGTGCTTCAGGGAGCGTGGACTTGCCCCTGCGTCCACCCAGGCTCTCGGTGACCGGGGCTTCGGGTTTTCTTGAATCCCGTGCTTTATCAGGAGCCGTCAATGACTTACCAGTACCGAAGGCTTTCTGTCAGCCTTTCGCTCTCGCAGGACCTTCTCCAAGATTCCCCGCAAGAGTGGGTTTTCCCCAACCCAAACAGGTAAGTATGTGGGGTATGGGATTCCACCACATGCGGGTGTGCCTGTCTAAACAGGCCAGATCTCTGCGATCCTAGAAGGGGACCAGAGAGCGAGGCTAGGTCACTCACTGTCGGCTGCAGTTTGAATAACTGCCTTGCCTCTTGGGGCCAGCGGCGACTATTCTTCCGTTTGTCAGCTCCATGAGGCCCCTTCAGTGGTGGCTGGGGAGTGCAGGGTTCTCTCCCCAGGGCTCCCTGCTCTGGCTTATTAGAACCACGAGACTAAGGCCCCCGTGCCGTTCTCGTTGGAGGGACCCTGTGTTCCTGTCCCAGGGCCCGTGGAGGGCACCGTGCCGTCAAGTAACTATAACCACGGAGGTGTCCTCGCACGGGTGGAGGGTCGGCGGTGCTCGGGAACCGCTCTACCCATGGTGCTGTGTCGCACCTGGGACCGACATCTGGGGAAGCCCCAGCCAGAGAATGATAAGTCTGAGGACCATCATTCCTATGAACAGGCTGTGGTTAAGTGCTCCTGACGGCTGGGGGGGTCTCCGGCTTCTTAGAGCGTCGCACTTCATGTAAGGCTGGCGTTTCTCGGTGACCCCTAGCCACTATTCCGCTACCCTGCCACCCTCGGTGCTTCAGGGAGCGTATATTGCCCCTGCGCTCACCCAGGCTCTCGGTGACCAGGGCTTCGGGTCTTCTTGAATCCCGTGCTTTATCAGGAACCATCACCCCAGTAGCACTGCTTCCCGGAAGCTGACGGCCAGGGGGGTCTCCGGTTTCTTAGAGCGGCGCACTTCTTGGAAGGCTGTCGTCTCCCGGCGACCCTTCACCACTTTCCGCTAACCCTGCCACCCTCGGTGCTTCAGGGAGCGTATATTGCACCTGCGCTCACCCAGGCTCTCGGTGACCAGGGCTTCGGGTCTAATTGTATCCCGTGCTTATCAGGGCCGTCATTGCTTCCCGGAGTCCTGGAGAGATAATATGGGACGGTGGTTCATCCCCGTCCAGAATTGCGCTGTATCTATAGCCCCGGTGGGGGTCCAGCTCTAGCGTTCGGCCTCCAGGCCGAGGTCATTGTGACCATTCTCCACTCCAGGGCTCCATCTACGAGGAGGTCTGACGCGAGACAACGACTGTCACAGTGTTGGGGTGTTCCCACACTTTAAATTAGCTCTGCCCGGTCAAGATCGGTGCTAGAGTTCTGTAGGGTAGGGGCAGTGGGCAGTGCCCCCCCCCCCACTCGTTACATCTCGTTGTCTTCGCGGTACCAGGTGGCTGAGGCCCCTGATCTGTACAAGAGTGTCCATATGGGACCTGGCCATCATCTTGGGGGTCCTAAGAGGCCTCTGTGAGACTCTGGGCGACGTGTACTTGCGTCTTCCTGTCACTTATGACAGCTTTTCTAAGCGCCATGCTTCCCTTAATAGGAAGGGAGATTACACGCAAAAGACTTTCTGAAGTCTTCCTGCACCCTAAGCCGAGCTATGTCTCGCAGGTGCCTTACATCGCCCCGTGTCCTATTAGGTTCCAGGCATTCTTCCTCCTCCAGGTGAGTCCCCTGTCTAGGTCCTTATTAGTATCTGCCCAGTGTGGGCATGGGGCTGTTAGGTCTGTCGCATGGCTCAGTGGAGCTCAGACCAGCCTGTGTGCTATGGTCCACACAGGTGGACTCTCCTGCTAATACGCAGTCAGTGAGCAGATGGACTGTGGAAAAATGTTATCACCTATACTTAGGTGTAAGCCTCTAGCTTTCTGGCCCCTTGGGGACAGGGCACAATTCCACAAGAGGAGTGGCGACTAGGGCCTTGTCATCTGGTATTCTTCCAGGATTGGTAGCGTTGCGGGATGGTCCACGCTCTTTGATGTTGCTCCGGTCCTGTATTGGATCTGGATGATTCTTCGGGCTGAAGACACTGTCAGTCCGGGGGCGAATTGGCGTGTTTAGACACTCGTTCCCCATAGCGTTGGACGCAGCTCGAGTTCCTGAAAGGGAACGTCTAAGGTTACGTAGGTAACCAAGGTTCCCTGAGGGAACGAGACGCTGCGTCCCCCAGGCCACTTCGCCACGGCCTGACGGCGCTTACTGTGCTTCAAAGCTGGTGGCCCGTCTCCATCGTAGGCTCCTTTATACTGCGCACGACGGGTGCGACGTCGCACTCGGATGACGTCACACCTGTCCATTGGACGAGATTTTACATATAATTCAGAGCCGGAAACGCAGCAAGCGTTCCCCATAGCGTTCCCCCATAGCGTTGGACGCAGCGTCTCGTTCCCTCAGGGAACCTTGGTTACCTACGTAACCTTAGACGTTGTTCAGGTTTATTTTCTCTGAAGCTATGAGAAATATGTGCTAGATCTTATATTTTGCCTCCATAACCCACCAGCACCTTATAACACTAACCTTTTGCAGTGTATCTACATTTTTCTGGTGCGAAATTAAGGAAATGTACATAAATACAGTGCTGAATAAAAGGGATTTATTTAATATAACAGTTCCCAGTTTATCTGGACACGATTCATCTTTTCCCTCGCATTGCATTGAAAGAGTACAG
This sequence comes from Danionella dracula, assembly GCA_900490495.1. NCBI lineage: Eukaryota > Metazoa > Chordata > Actinopteri > Cypriniformes > Danionidae > Danionella > Danionella dracula. The sequence goes on from UELW01000309.1 coordinate 11,388, forward strand.
TACAGAGTCCTTACATGGCCTTTTAACTGACGCTTTAACACTTAAACCAACTACAGAATTATTATTTTTTTTTTAAATGTAGATTTTCTGAATACAACAACAGATTCATAAGATCTGGTGATCTTTGTGATTTTCAAACAACATTCAGGCAATTTTTAAAGGATCACAAAAAAGTTTAGTTATTACCTGTCTCTGTTTTCACCAGGGTTGATGTAAAATAAGAAAAAACAAGAAAAAGAAAAAAGATTACTAATAGACCTTATGCATTTCAACTACCACTTAGCAAAAAAGAAGTGTCCTTTAATATTTAAACTGTGTATATTATAGTCAATAGACAAGAGTGACTCCACCCTCTAATCAGTTGTCAAGCTAGAAATAGCCATACATGCAAATCACTTCCTGAAATAGCTCAGTCTGCAAATAAAAAGCAACCAACCCTTCCACCATGGGTTTCAAACACTTTTTCAAAGACAACCTGTCACATCATATGTACTGAAGTTCTGAAAGCTTTTAAAGTGAGCTCATCTGGGATTCTGTCATATCTGCGGGGGAAATCAAGTTTAATGTAAGGATTTTCGTCTACCTGCCATTGTTGCAGCCCACTCCCCACACACGGATGTTGATTATGGGCTGACAGTGGATGAGACTTCGATCCACTGGGTCCATCAACTGAGTGTGTCCTTCTTGAGCACCATCATCATATCCTGACCCTGAGAATACCAGGATAAAGTCTTAAATTCCTTGCATTGCGTGAAAGCTCTGAGTGCGCAGTCAAAGTTTGACTACATTGCTTAAGAGTTGTTTGCAGTAAGATTCCTGCTAACCTCATCTCTACATTGGTCGATGTGTGTTCTTACCTCTCCCCAGGCTCCGAGCGCGTCCCTGCCCTCGGCTTTACTGTCCGAGAGCTGCTGGATGCAGTTGTTGACTGCCAGGCTGCTCTTGCCGGGGGTCAGTTCCTCTTCCGGGATCTCAACCCAGCCCAAAGAACGCACAGCAAAACACTGAAAGAAAGACGCGAAGACTCTTCTTACTCACTTTTAATCTTAAGACACCAATTTAGGAGGAATACCATGAGTTGACACGTAAAGCACCAACATTATTGTATTAGATTAAGAGGTGAAATATAGCTTCTGGCTCTACTGATCATGTCAAGCTAAATTTTTGTTTTAAAATGATCAATATTTGTTATATTTCACCTCCCAATTTGGGGGGTGTCAACAATTCGTACTGAAGATGTTGACGAGGGCAAAAATGTGCTTTGAAAAATTGGTTAGGAGTGGGGATTGGACAGAAAAAAATGGGTGAAAATGTTTGAATCCCATTTGCTGATATGGCACCTTTAAACACAGGCTAGAGAAACAGTCACATCTATTCACAGTCAACGTCAGAAAAAAATGCCATGAACATGAAACAAGAATTTTAATAAAATCAAGAACAATAAGTGAACAAAAGTCCCTACTGTGAAATATTACCCCAGCTGTGACTTTTTTTTTTTGTTGCAAGCATTTCTTTTCCTCTATTGTCACTGTTGTGCTTATACAATCCTCAAGCTCTCTGTCATCAACCACTTTATTTTCCTGTTGGTAGCCCACCTATAGTCTGCAGTCTCCACAGTAACCCCTCTAACCCCTCCCTCTCCTGGTCTCCCCTACCTTGTTTTTTTCATAGTGCTACTATAAATAGTCCTGTTTTTCTCTGCCTGTTTGATGTCTTTGCATTCATTCTGTGATTCTACGTTCCTACTTGATGGCATCAAGTTATTTATGGCTGGTCATTGTTTGATTATTTTAGGAACATATTTTTATTTTTAAGTGTGTGTGTGTTATCCAAACTGAGGTTTGTTGGTCACCTCTTTATAATGAAAAGGTTAAAGAGAATGAAGTTACAATATAAGAAATACAGAAAACTGTCCAGATGCAGACAGGACACAAGGTAATACTATCTGAAGATATAAGGGTGGTGGTATAAATGAATGAAATTATTGTGGTCCGTTGGGCTTCCAGGGAATATTTTTGATTTTCGTTTTTTTTGTTTTAGTTTTTTGCTCAAAGCTTCCTTTATTTACATAGATTAGCCTAGAAATACAAAAGGGTGGAAGTTTTGAAGTTTTGTAAAACACAGTTGAAAAATTAATGTATTGTTAAAAAGCAAATTAAAAATTATTATTTTTAATCCTTTTCTTAAAGTGATCATTTCTTAAAGTAAATTTAAAAATATTGAAGTTCAAATAAAAAAATTACAAAAAAATCAATAATAATTTAAATGGTTGGCCGAATAGTTATCAATATAGATATGACATAGAACACATTTAAAGATGATTTTAGACATAATCATTAATTCGAAGAGCAGACAACAGAAAACCAAGAACAGAAAAAAGTATCAAAGTACACAACATTAGGGCTGGGACAATTTAACAGCACTGCAGCTTCAATATAGAAGAAAGGAAACCATGACATCTGAAAAATCTTGCTCGTTTCAGACAAACTCTGCCTATGTCAAGCTGCAAAAAAAGTGCTTAGGGCGTGACATGCAACACATTCATTCGTCTAAGCTCAGGAGTCATACTGCCTGCTTGGGAGCGGGTTCAATGTACTCCACAAAACTCCAAAAGCCAATGTCTTCAACGGCTTCTAAACAGCTGGTCATCTAAAGCCATAAACGCTGTAGAAAACAGCCAGCTGGACTCCCAGGACACATGTTTGGTATTCGTATACAAAGGATTAGGTGGCTATCTATGTGATGGACAGGATGCCTGATGGAGGACTCTTGTCAAAGAAAACCCTTTTTGGAAAGACTTTTTTGTTTCAAGTTTACTAGCACAATAAATTAAGAAGAAATTCTTTCCTAGCTCTTCTCTCAGACCAGAGAAGGTCTCTGAAGGGCAAACATCGTGCTGATGACCATTATTATATTACAATTTTTGTGACAATTGAGTGTCAACATGTTGTTGGAGACACCCAAAACAAATGAAAGAACCTTTCAAATTTAAAACTGCACCCCTTTAAATGTTTCTGGTCACAGCCCCTCCTCCCCAACATACACAACACCTTTCCGTGTTTGTCTCAGAATCATTCTTTAACATACGATTTTTGTAGGCCAGAATGACAAATGGCAGTGAGAGAGAAATCTGTTATTCATTGCAAACACTGTACAGTACTAGAGGAGTGCACAGCAGGGGCTCTACCTTTGAGTCTGCATCCATGTTGGCACAGAATGATTCTTCTTGCCAGGAGGGTCTGAAAGAGAACATGTCAAAACAGCATTATTAAGATCACTCATAATTCCATACTGGGTCAGAGTGGTTAGACTGATGGTGATGCAGAAGTCAAATGTATAACTAATGTGGCAGAGGTCCAAAAAAGTACTTATTTTATTTCAAACATCACACGCCAGGTATGTCTGTGGCATCGCCCATAGGTTTCTGTTATTCAGCAATCCAGAATGTATCCACAGCAACATGGGCATAGTGAAGACGTCTAATTAGCTGAAGGTTTAAATTTGAATAAATCTTAAACAAACAAATGTAACAAAAACTAACCCCTCAGAGTGTTGTTGAATATCAAACTAGCGTCTAAAAACTAACATCTTAACAGTGTTAACTAGCAATCAACAAACGTAATCAACAAACCTAATTAGCTCCAAAGTTTGGTCTGTTTTAACATTTAGGTGAATGAGAACCGGCTTCCTTCTGGAGTCAGCCTCTAGCGGACTGCTCAAGGAACTACAGTTTAATCAATTCCTGTTACACATGAGAGGAAAAGCAGGAGGGTTCTGCTTTGGTTTTGAGGCTTGCTTCAGAAAGAATAAGAGACATAACTGATGACGTTTAAAAGCCGTACTGGTTTGAAAGTGCTTTGTCTCACAATTCTGAAAATTCAATTGAGCAGAACCACAGAGACTGTTGCATTTTCTTGGCCCAAATGTTATTGCACATCCATCCACCATAACATCAGAAACATCTTCAAAGTTCAAATAAATAACAACAAACAATACAATTTCCAAGATAGTTTTCAGTTTATAACACATGCTCAAGCGTGTCCAACAGTCCCATAATCAAGCGTGTCCAATAAAGTCATCATATACCCAAGTGAATGTAGTTGAAGTAAAGCCCAAACTCAAAGTCTCCAGACAAAAACACCTTACAAATAAATAGTGATGTCCACCTTGACACCTCCTTCTCAACACATCAACTAGTGTTTGAAGCAGAAGTGTTGTTAGGCTTCAAACCATGTGACTGATGTGAACGAGGCCATTTAGTGCACTATTTGAGAAGCCTGGAAGTTGACAGGCTTTACAAGAGTACAAACCAACACTGCTCAAGCTTTTATACATAATACTATTCTTCTTGTCAAAATTTCTGACTGCTACTCCTCCTAGACAACGAACTTCAAACTTTTTTCAAACTGGTGCTATATCTCCTCAGAATGCTACCACTAAAGGATTCTGGGACATCGCAAAGAATGCTTGGAAATTTTCCCATTGACCTAACATGGGGTCAAAATTTTGTCAAGCTGTAGCTCAGACTGAGAATCACATGGAAACTTAAACTCACAACAATTCGACCATGGAAGTCATTTCGAGACAGAATATGACAAACTGCTGTGGTTGACACAGGGACTTCAGGTGACCAGTTCATGTGGAGCCCTGCTACAGTGGAATATGGGCTGGTCTCTGATTTTCAAGCCAAAAAACACCTGAGTTTGCCCAAAACATCTCCAGTTTCTTGATATCTTTTTTATCCTCTGTACTTGATTATAAGACACAATGAAGGTGTCTGCCAGATCAGCAGTGGATGTGATTATCCTCAAAACTGTAGTCTGATGCTTTGTCAATACACAAAAGAAGAATCTGCTTCCAAAAATCACACTAAAACAGGCAGAGAATTGAGGAAGGGCTTCAGTCTCATTCTCTTTGTCTTTCAGCACTCTTCAATTCCAAATACAGCAGTTCTTCAAGAGTACATCACTGGTTTAGTGTCTAAAGCAAACAGTGTCATTGAATTCCCAGTGTGAGTAGAAAACTTGAAACTCTCTTGATTCTCCTCTTTACAGACCCTCTTCAGAACGAGATCGTATGATTGTTGTGTTTGTAGAAATTTTGTGAGCTGAGGAACAGCAGCAGATCTTCATTCACAGTGACTAAGTGTATCCACTATATTATAAATATATCCATTATATACTTTTTTGTTTAACTATTCCTCCAGAAACGTGTCAGTAGTCTAGAGCAAACTGATTGGTTGAAGGAAGCAGATTTCTGTCAAATTTTCAACTTTTGTATTTACTGTAGTGTTGCAAGATTGGGCTAATATGGTTGGGCACTTTTATCGTAAGAACTGCGGATGCATATGTAGACCAATAAAGTTTCTCATTTCTTTCAAACAATTGTAGAAATAACTAAATATTAAAAAAAAAATAACACAACTCAATGAACAAGGAAAAACTATTTTTTACATCTGATCACTGTAAAGACCAAATAGTTAGTTTTTGGTGTACTTAGAATGCAAAAGTTTCTTAAGATGTTTTACTCTGTGTACTGACTATACAAGTAAATGTAATTACTTTCCATATGGCTCTCTCACAGAGCGTGGCTTCATGCCAGATATCTGAACAAAAGGTCAGTCAGAGACAAACGTTGCACTAAAGGCACCTTCCAGACTATAATATAGATGTGTGTGCATTAATTTGTCCTTGCCTGACATATGCCATATTTAGCACAGTAAACCGTGAAGCTCTTCTCAGCATTCTCATTTCCCTAGAGAGCACTGGTGTGAAAGGAGCCTTGTGCCTCTGAGATAAACCAGAGGTAAAATGGCTTGTTTTACTCTCATTGAACACAGGACACCTGGCTGGTGGAGTCTAAAGCAAGTGTACATTTCAGATCGAGGACAAAAAATGAGCTCACATTGGATAAACCACCTGCAGGTGTCTTCTGGCTTCATTAGAGAGGCAACAAATGGGAAATCCAAGAGAAGAGACATAATAACAACACAATAACCTCCAGAGTGAGAATCCGTCACAGATATGTGTGTATGAGTGGGATTTCTTTTTCTCTGAATTGTGTTTGTTATTCTGTACATGTGCATCAGTCTTACAATTCTGAGTCTTTCTAAAATGATGGCAGCTAGGTTACATTTATGTTTTTGAGAATTAATGCACCTAATGATCTTTTTTCATATTTTTAGCATTTAGAAGGAGGGATAAAAGGAAAGAAACTCACTGGACTAAAGAATTTCACGAATATATATAAAAGAAGGAAAAATTTTTGATTCATGTTTCACTTCTTAAACTGAAAAATACAAAGCGAACAACAGCAATACTCTCACCTCTCACTCAAAGAGGGCAGCGGTTTCTCGCTCAGTCTGCCTCTGGACTCCCGCCGGGCATCTACAGTCTGTAGAAATCAACAGTAAGGTGTGAGAGAGGAGAGTAGAGTAGAGAGAGAGAGAGAGAGAGAGAGAGAGAGAGAGAAGAGAGAGAGAGAGAGAGAGAGAGAGACGGAGAGAGAGACAGAGAGAGAGAGACAAGAGAGACGACAGAGACAGAGAGAGACAGAGAGAGAGACAGAGATAGAGAGAGAGAGATATAGAGAGAGAAAGGAGAGAAGACATAGAGAGAGAGAGACTAGCTGGGGAAAGAAAAGAGAAGGAGGGAGAGGGCTCAAAGTGTCTCACCTTGTTCAGGCTGGCAGTGATTGCATTCTGTTCCTCCTCTGCACTGTAAGAAGGATGTTGCCACTGTGTAGTCCCTGTGGGCACGTGCCAGTAGTAGGTGCCAGTGCTGTCTCGTATAGTGCGCCACCCTGGAGGCAGGTCTGAGTCCAGCTCCAGACTTTGATCATTCCAGACATTGTCTGCAAAAAGACGAAAAAACAGTGGGTCCACTTAAAAAACATTGGGTCCAGAAAGTATTCAGAATCAGAATCAGAATCAGCTTTATTGCCATGTGTGTGTGTGTGTGTGCACACACAAGGAATTTCCTTTGGTACAAAGAAGCCATCAGTGCAAACAACAAAGTACCATGCAAACCACATAAGTACAATAAAGTGCAACACAACAAGCAGTTAACAGAAGGCTATGAGGTAGAATTAAGGCTTGATGAAATGTAAACAGTTGAACAAAGTCTATAAAGTGTGGTGTGCTTAAGTGCAAACTGCAGGGAGATGAAATGTGTGAGAGCCCAGGAGCAGGTAACAGATGACGGGGAGATAAGAGCTAAGAGTTCAGCAGACGGATAGCTTGGGGAAAGAAGCTCTGTTTGTGCCTTACAGTACTGGTGTTAGTGGCCTTGAAGCGGCGGCCAGAGGGCAAGAGTTCAAAAAGGTAGTGTCCCGGGTGAGTGGGGGTCTATAATGATTTTGTTAGCCCTCTTTCTCACTCTGGTGGTGTACAGGTCCTGGAGGGAGGGCAGGGGAGCACCGATGATCTTCTCAGCTGTATGAATAGTCCTCTGAAGTCTACGGACGTCTGCTTTAGAGGCGGAGGAAAACCAGACAATGATGGAGGAGCAGAGAACAGACTGGATGACCGCAGAGTAAAACTGGGCAAGCAGTGTCTGTGGAAGCAGTGTTCATCAACTTAGCAGGCGGGCACTTAAAAATAGGACAAAGTCATGTGCTCAACACAAATAGAGCTTTACACAAAACTCTCAATAAATACAAAAACTCAACACTGGGCCACATCAAGAAGATGTTATGTTCATTTTAGACTCAGTTTTATGGACCCAGTAGCCCTCACAAAAACAGAATCACTGGCTTTGAGCCAATGTGCCCCACACATCCCAGAGGAGAGGCTGCAACTCTCATATCTACTCATGAGAGAAAGGGCAGGGTTTAATCTGGCCACATGGCATACAACTGAAATCAGGTCAAACCAAAAGCAGCTCTGGTTTATTAAAAAAGCTGGACACACGCTCATTTGCATTTCCTCCACCTGTCACACTCACGCAGATGTTTTGTAGGCTAAACATCTGGTCAGCTAACCACAGCATTTTAGAACGAAGAGTCAAAAATGCATGATTTGTATTGTATTTTAGGTAAAATACAATCTAGGTAAGTTTTCATTTTGTGTTCAATACAGAATCAGAAAATTAAAGACTGCTGTTAGATGGAAGCCTTTTAATGTTATTTGTACGACGTCCAGATTTTCCCACATAAAACAAAATGTGATTTATTAAAGCTACAAGCAGCAATCAAAGGGCTCTCGGATCTTCGGTGCTCTTACCCTCAAGGACAATTGCACCGCTATAGGTCACGGCTGAAAATATTTGGTCTGAGAACCATTATTCGAACTGTTTCTTTTCTAGAAATTTAGAAGAAAAGCTAGCTTGGAGAATCTGATAAATTTGTGACTGATCAGACATTGTACTTCCTGTTTCAAATTTAAATTTGGAAATGACCCCGCCTCCATGGCCACACCTTTTATCATATCCAGAAAAGCTTTGCAATTTAACATTGCACATACCATAAGATTATACTGGCTTAGGAAAGTGAGGAATGTGTAAAATATTTAGAAGTTCTTTAAAGTATGAAGCCTATATTTTTTAAGTAAAATAGTTTTTTTATATATGTAAAATGTTTATAAAGATAAAATAAGACTTATTTATTCCAATCGGTTTTCGTGTCTTTTAATATGATTTCAGCCTGGTTGTTCTTTACTTATTAGTGTTTTATATTGATTTTATGCTTCTGCCAAATAGTGCAAACAGGTTTTATTATATTCTATTTTATTTTATAACTGCTGTTATAGGTTTGGGGCATCACAGTGGGTAGCACGGTCGTCTCACAGCAAGAAGGTCGCTGGTTCGAGCCTCGGCTGGGTCGGTTGGCATTTCTGTGTGGAGTTTGCATGTTCTCCTCGTGATCGCGTGTGCTGTTTTTGGGCACAACACACATTTTTTAAAAATTCACAAATGGCAACTTTCTTGGCGTATACGTCGATGCCGCGTTTCAGTGGTAGACCCATTGTAGATGCGCCGCAATAGCTGCACGGATCCCATACCACAGCTAGCCATTGACTTAACACAGGCATCACTCACTATCCACGCAAATTCTGTTCTCGCTGTGAATGCCAGTCAATATTAATTCACATCTGGTGACTGTTCAACTGTGGGTGATGTTTGCCCACTCTTTCTTCAACATTCTTATTTTATGCTGCTATTTGTTTGAAAAATGCATTTGAAACCTTTGCGTTGTTCTATGGGGAAAACACCAGGTCAGTTTGAAACACTATTACACACTGTTGTAAATACATTTTAGAAACAAAGGAGAACAAACAATTTAATTAAGTACCCTACCCATGACAATGACTCAGACAATAGATCAACCGACTAACAAATAAAGGAGGAGTGTGAGAGTTATAAAGGAAATATAACAAAATGAATAAGTGTATGGTAGACCTCACTGGAGGAATGTAAATGGGAACCAAACAAGAACTTAACCAGGAAGAGCAGGGGGTGTGATCAAACCAATACCCAGAGTATGATAATGTTACGAGAAAAGAAGAGCACATAGCACATATAAGCAGAACAATGCCATGTGCTCAACAAAACATGAGCACATGGCTGCAGAAAGCTCAAAATATTAACACATCACAAGGCACAAGCAACAATCAAGAGTACAAAGCTGGTAAAAATAATAAAAAAGTAATTGGAGGATTGCGTGCTGGGAAACCTCATCAAAGACATGCTTCGAGTCATATTCAGATTAGTTCATGTTTTTATAATCCTACTTTTCTTTTCTAAAGCTAAAAACGACTTGTTGGCTGTAGCCACACCCACTCAGCAAAGCACCAGCCACTAACCAATCAGATAAAGTGCTAATGCAGCTGATCTCAATGAAGAACGTAGGTCTTGAAGTGAACCGTAACATTGATAAACAATGAAAAGAAAGTATTTTTGCAAGTCCCGACCCAAAAGTGTTTTTTAGTTTAACAAAAGATGAATGTGTTCATCAGAAATTAGTGTATTTTTTGTGTGCCAACAAGAAAATCCAGCATGGGGTGTGTTGGAAGAATAGCATTGGGTAGAACAGGACGAATACGGCTCGTTTTGAGGAGCTCAACCATTTGAGGATATTCAAATACATTGTTTAGGATAAATACTGCCTTCTGAAAGTTATTAAGGGTGCAGTGGTAGTAGGGGCAAATATGTATTATCAATCATTTCAAAGGCACCTTTAACAGTTGTTCTATGTGTGTCATGGTCAGCTCATTTTATCTTCTGGTGATTTAGCTTGACTGACACAGTCAGAGAGGAACTGGCAGAACAGTAACCGTGTGTGTGCTAGATTTGTTTTAGCTTGAGAGAATATTATAACACATAGCATCTGGAGAGTGCTATTCTCTCACAAAAATAAGCTGGAGGCAGTGTTTGGGATCAGAACACCACTGTAACTGTGAGTGACACACAAGAACTGGGTCAGTAATAACATGAGATGAACAGAAAGCAGCACACAACATTTAACGAACAGCAAAGCACGGAAACAGAAACACTCTGATTGTTACATTACTATCAAGATATTTCAGGATTCATTTTCTTTATACTTGTAAAGGAGCCTGCATTATTTTTGTCCTTGTGTTTATATTTACAGTCTGACTGCTAAAAAAATATCATGTTTACTACCATTTTTTTTTTGCCATTAACAACACCATAACAACATCAACATCGTAACAACATCACATTAAAACAAACTTTTGTTCTTTTAATTAGGTCAGCTTTGAGAGAATGACCCATTAAACTAACACTCACTTGCAGAACACTTGAATGTAAAATAACTACTGTGAATCACTTTTCACATCCATACCACGGTTGTAAATCATACTGAAGTGAAAGTGAAAATGACCAGTCGGCCGAGATATGTAGTGACCCATACCTGGAATTTGTGCTCTGCATTTAACCCATCCAGTGTATACATACAGCAATGAACAAACACACCGTCAACACACACCCAAAACAGGGCGCAGCCTTGGCTGCAGCACCCGGGAAGCAGTCGGGAAATTGGTGCCTTGCTCGAGGGCTCCACAGCTGTGGTTGTTGAAAATGGAGAGCAAGTGCTTCATCACTCACTCCACCTTCAACTCGGTGGATCTGGGGATCGAACTGATAACCTTCAGATCACAAGTCGATCTCCTTATCCACCGGACCACAACTGCCCTTCAACCTGGCAACCTCTTTAAAACGTTCATTTCATTTGAATAGATTCAGACTTAGAAAAGAATAGAAGCTATGCTTTTACATGAACAGCATTTTTGATATAAAGTTTTAAATATTAGGGATGTCCCAATTTGATCATGTGATTAAACATCGGGTTTGATAACGAGATTTCAGACTTGATTGGAATCAGAAGTTGTGATCAGGACTCGATTTTTAGTTTTTACTTACATATATTACATACATACATACATACATATATATGCACAAACACATGTACACACACACACACACATTCATACATACATGCATACATACATGCATACAAGCATACATACATACATACAGTGGTGAAATGGGTAGCCTCATGTTCACATTGGTTTCCTACGGATGCTCTGGTTTTCCCCACTAGTCCAAACATGTGCTACAGGTGAATTGGGTAAGTTAATTTTCCTGTACTGTATGGATGTTTCCCTGTGATGGGTTGCAGCTGAAAGGGTATTTACTGCGTAAAAAATATGCTTGATGAAGTGGCGGTTCATTCTGCTGTAGTGACTCAAGATAAGGGAACAAAGTTGAAAAGAACATGAATTGATGGATGGATATTTTGTTCCTTATTAAAATACCTCTACAAAAATAGCAACACACTTGGCAGGACATCACTTTGTTGCAGGGACACTATTGGTTAAAGCAAAGTGGAGTATATTAGCTTTAAGCGCGAGTCTGCGATCTGGAGTACTTTAAAATTGATGACAACATCACAACAGCAAACTGTGAAATATGCAAACTTGCCATTTCAAAAAGTGGAAAAGAAAAGGGTAAATTTAAGACAATGATGCATAGATGCATTTGCATCAAACACATTTGCTTCATCTGTAATTTTCTCATTAAGTTACGAAACTGAGATGAAATGAGTAGTTCTGTCCTGCTTCTCTATGAAAAAATAAGAAAATTATATTTATGGAATTTGACACGATAAGCTACGGGAAGTCAAACAGAACTGGTGTAATGTGAGCAGTGTTTGTTGTGAGTGAGAACTCTACATATAGAGTTCTGTATGTATTGTAATCTGAAGATGGAGCCAAAAAAGAGCATTGCAGTGATCAGTGTGATGTGACTTTGAATGCATGACTGATAGTTTCACCATCTTTAGTACTGATAAATGGGCGGTGTTTGGCGATACGGCGTGAATGAAAGCAGATTTGGTGATAGATTTAATATGGGACTGAAAGGAGTGTGGATTCAAAGATTACACCTACACTTCTGTCAAAATTTGACATTTTTGTCTAGTAGAAATATTGTTGGTGATTGATGGGTTTCCAATTATGACAGCTTTGTCCTAATTGAGTTATATAAAATTTTTATTGAGCTTTCATGTCCTTCACAAGCAGACATTTTGTCCATTTGTTCAGTTACAGCAGAAGTACAAATGGAGTAGAGTTGAATGTCATCAGCAAAGAAGTGATATTTGAGACCATGATACTGTAAAATCTGGCCAAGAGAGAGTATGTGGATAATGAATAGTAATGGGCCAAGAACAAATCCCTGGGGCATGCCTCGCTTTAGGAAGACAGTCGATAATGTGGAATCATTAATCGAAAAATATAATTTTCAGTCTGAGATACAGGAAGAAAAGACCAGGACCACAGACACCTAGGTCAGAAAGATGAGAGATGAGTATGTATGACATACAGTAAAGCGGAGCTAAGGTCAAGCAGGAGAAAAAAGCCAGGGAGCCAGGAAAGCATTAGATCATTCACAACCTTTAAAAGTGCAGTTTCTGTACTATGCATGGGACGAAAACCATAGTGATCAAAGAATTTATTATCGACTAGAAAGGACTGGAACTGAGAAGCAACAGTTGTTTCCAAAAAGTTAGAACATGAAACGTGAACGTGACTTTATTTGGCAGGTCATCCCCTAAACATTGCACTATTTTCACTGTTTTCACAGTTTTTTTGCGATTATTTTGCTCCAGTGTTCAGTCACTTTTGCGTTTTTCCCTTAGAGAATCTAACACTACCATTCAAATGCAAGTACAATTCCCAAGTCCCATCCAGTCTCTTCACCAAACCCAACAATAACCAGAGTTTTCTCTTTAGAATTTAAGCCTCAGTTCTCCTTCTGAATTTACTGTTAGGCTAGGTTTAAATGTCTTTGGGAGTTTGGTGTCATCAGGCCTCTCAGAGATCATCAATCATGGCGAGATCAAACTCCTCTCACACCTCACGCCCTCGCCTGAGTGTTTGACAGGCAATAATAATCGCTCTGTGTTGCCATGGCATTTTAGTGCACTGAGCTTGCTCTAGCTGTGCTGTCGAGAGCATTAAAGCCAGACAGAAAAAGGCTCAAAGAAGAAGAAAGTCTGGGTTTTTTTGTTGTAAAATCGTAACTGCGGTGTACAATAAATGCATATCAGTTTAAAACATGATTTGTTTAGAAAAAGAGTCGTTTACTATAAACATTAACGATTACTGGTGAATTGTAAAATTCTACACAATTTATCTAGATAATCAGACACCTATATCTGCAAAGCCACGATGAGTTTTTAAGGAAAAGTTTTCACAGACATTAACACAAACATATGCAGGAGCTGCATCTCAGCCCTTCAGATTTTGCGTCAATCACAATGGACATCACATTTCAGCATTTGTTTTGTTTCAATTTAAAGCCTGTTTTCAATACCATTGGCCAATCCAGTGACATAAACAGTCTTAAAAAAAGGTGTCAACTGAAACTAGATTTTAAAGTTTGGATAGCAAAATGAATGTTGGCTTGAGAAAGCAGATCTTTAAAAGTCTGATAAAGCTTTAGCCATTTGGGAAAATATCAACATGTAAAGCTGTTTAAAGTTTGGAATTAGTGTAAAAAAACGTTTAAACTTTAAGAAACAATCCATCATGTTATTAGTAAGCGATTTGGATCTACAGAAATGGTTTCTAGGGTAAACAGTATGGTTGTTATGGGGGATTTGTGACATTCTATAACATTCTGCTTGTCAATATGAGTTATATAAACTAACCCCAGTGTGCTAGAAATAGAACTTTGAAAACTGTATCTAAAGTAAAGCGCATGGGTGCTATATTCTCAATATGAGTCATATAAACCTGTGTCTTTACCATTTTCTTAAGCTGAGATATATACGTTTTAAAATGGTTGCTAGGTTAAATATTATGGTTGCTATGCAGAGGTCAGAGACAAAATTACAAATTTTAGCTTGCCACTATGAGTAAAATAACCCAACCCAGTGCCTCTAACTTGTTTTGTCTTTACACCCCTTATCCAATATGTATTATCAATGGTGACATTTAATCCCCACTAAAGGAAAGATGGCGCAGTGGTGGAGTTGGTCGTTCTGTAACTGAAAGGTTAGTGGTTCAATCCAAGCTGTGCCCCTGGGCAAGCCACTTAACCCACATTGCCCAGTATGGATGTGAGTGACTGGTATGGTGTGTTTGGTGGTGGGCAGGAGGCTGTAGGTGCAGAATGGCATCCACGTCCTGTCAGACTACCCCAGGGCAGCTGAGGGCTACCAAGGTAGCTTATCACCACCAGAGTGTGAATGTGGAGTGAATGAATAATGCTCTGATAATTGTAAAGCGTCTTTGAGTGTCTTGAAAAGCGCTATATAAATTGAAGGCATTATTATTATAATTAAAGCCTAGGGGTAAAATGCTTTTGCACCTTGGTCAGAATGGTATTACTTAAACTGATATGTTACTTAAGTGTTGCTAGTTTGAATCTTCTATAAGATTCTCAGGCTGAGCTACAGCTCAGTTTGACCCCATGATAAATCAATGGGAAAATTTCCCAGTATTTTTAGCAGTTTTCCAGAATCCTTTAGTGGTAAGAATGTTGGCTTGGGAAAAAACTAGGAAAGTTTTTATTATTATTATTATTATTATCATCATTTTTTTTTTGTCTTATGCATGCCACCTTCTGATGCTTAGAAAATAATTCAGGTCTGAAGGGGTTAACAAAACAAACAGCAATACTGCCACCTTTCTAGTACAGCAATCACTTTTTGTTCCTATAACTGGAATTTGCACCTGTGTTTACAAAAAAAAGTAAAAGTTTTGCTTCCTTTTGACCCCAAACAACACAAACGCAACAGTTATATGAATACATGCAGGATATGCGCAGGTGTGTAATTTCTTTAACTTCCTGAAACTGTGGTATGGCAGCTTTATGTTCAGAGCTATGTTATAAGGGTGCGTTGATAACAGCTGTGAATATTGGGTGTAGTGCTTGGAGGTTGAATGGAGGATGTTTGTGAATTATTGATGATCTTTTGAGAAAGCCTACACAGCCTGATCAATCCTATAGAAACTGCTACTGTGTCCTTCTTCTGTCAGGCTGTGTTCTGTTGGCAGACTCACTCTTTGATTAGACACTGAATCAAACAGTGAACGAACTGAGTAAATGCTTGTCCACATGTTAGGGGGTTGCTTGTGGCTGCAGGCCAATGTTCTTAATGGTTTGTGAGCTACGTGTGCAAGTACGTAAATAACAAGGACACTAATAATTGGGCCTCTTGTTTAATCACGGTTTCTGTAGCTTTCATAAGATAAAATGTAAGACTTGTAAAAAATGTAAGATTGTTTGGATTCAAATTTAAGACCAATATCATATCAAAAACCTTTTTTGTATAATGAACAGAATGCTTCAAATACATTGTTTCAAATCCTAACCATCACTTTTATGTTTTTAGCACTTGTGAAATTTTCTCAAACTCTGGCAACCCTAACCATCATTTTTACAATTTTTAAACATTTAGAAGCATTTTCTCAGTCTTTGGCAACCCTTACAACCACATTTATAACATTTATGATCCTTATGTCAATCTCTGGCACCCATTTCTGAGCAATTTTGAGCATTTATGATTTATCAAAAGGGTTTTCTCAATCTCTGACAACCCTTACAATCACATTTACATTTTTTGAGTCTCATGTCAATTTCTGGCAACCCTAACTATCACTTTTAAGGTTTTCATCATTTCTGCATGAGTGTTTTCTCAAACTCTGGCATCCCTAACCATTGCATTTGAGCAATTAGGTGCATTTTCTCAATCTCTGGCAACCCCAAGCAACAACAAAAAAACACATCATATGAGCCTGACATGGACATCAGCAAAATAAGAGCTTTGAAAGAATATTTAAGATACAACAGTGAGTCTAAAACATTGAGCTACATTTGAGAAATGTATGTATTAATCAGAAACCCTGATTAATAGCAAAAACATCATCCTCACACAAAATGACTTTAGATGCACTGAAACTTGTCCTGTTAGCATGTCCATTGATACACAACACCCACATCTCAATCCAGTCAACAGTGGGACTCCAGCTCAGCAACAGACAAACTGTGATTGAAATCAGTTTTTCTGGCGTGGGAGGCAGGTGCACGAAGAGGACGCTTAATAACACCACGCAGCAGTCTCCTGAGGCCAGTGAGAGAGATCTACCTCCTCAGACGCTCGTAATGCAGCTGCCTTCTGTCAGGTTGATATGAAGTTGTTAGGGTGACAGATTCTCCATGGTTTAATTCAACAAACCAGATGAGCTGGAGCTTTGTTAATGCAGCACCATAATCACAGAAATACTTACTAAAACCGATACCCACTCACTTATGAGTCATCACCACAAGCACCTGAATCAAGACTGAAAATAATAAATATGACCTAATAAATATGTTCTTTATGCGGGGAGCTTTACGTGGCTGACCACTTGATGACTCCCATTAGTCACTGAAACAGACATAAGAAAAAACCTGACTGCACTCGGAGTAATTGATACATGGTTTAGCTTGTATTACAGATGCTTTCTGAGTAAAGAGAAAAACCCAAACTCCTGATGTAGAGGTGGGTGAGCACTGAGACGTTAGACAAATGTTAGTTCCATTGATTGTATATAATATGGACGTCGCATGCTTGACATTTCGTATGAGGGGTAAAGGAGGCCATCACCATCGTTAAAGTGCATAACTTTTCAGTAACCAAAATTGGGTGAATGATTAAATTTTAATATATCTTAAACTACAGTGACGGATAGGTTGCAATACACATTTACATCAGATGACACTTGAAATTTAAAAGTTGCAAAACACATATTTTTACAAATTTTGAAACAGATTTCAGAAACCAGAAAAGGATAGGTACACTTGAGAACCGACAACTTGATGCTGATTGAACGAGAGTTCTGTCAAAGTACTGAGGAAGTGACATCACAGTCTGTAAAAAGAAAAGGGTTGAAGCTAGATACCATAAACTAATGTAATATTTTGTTAAATTGTGGGTTGTTTTTGATTGTTGTCCCTTTTGTGGAATGCAATACGACGCTACTCAGAGTTCTGTAGTTCATGAAGACAAAGTATCAAGAGTTTGAAAAAGCCTCCTGATGTCAGCGAGAGACATCCTAAACCACAAAGGAGTTTTCCATGAACACCATCGTCTGAGGATTCTTAAAATTGAACCTAATAATGGTTTGGCCTGTGTCTAACATCATCATGGTAAACCACGCAATTTAAACAAAAGCACTAGCCACATTGTCCACTAGTTTAATAAATTCAATTTCGTTCATTATAACCCTAATTTTAGCTAAAACTACAGAAATAGTTTAAGACCGCTTAATGGTACCTAACCTTTTCAGTTTCTGAAATGTATTTGTGTTTCTGAATTTGTAAAGGTGTTTTGGAACATCTAAATGTTTTTTTTTCTAAAATGTAAAATTGTTGTTAACATCAACATTTGTTTTCTAGAATGTAAAAGGGTTTTGTACTTTGTAAATGGGTTTCACATTTTATAAATGTGTATTGCACCTCTCAGCCACTGTATTAAACAAACCAATTTAAAAATAAATCTTACTCAGAGAGTTCATAACCTCAGAGTTTCCATGAAGGTCAAAACACCAGAGGTGTGTATGTGTTTTTTTTCAGCTAAAAGTTGTTCAGTTTTAACATAGCAGTGAACGAGAACCTGCCCCAGTTGCCGATTGAAGAACTACAGTTCAGTCACTTCCTACTTGCACATCGATAGGGAGAGCAGGAGGTTGCTCGTTGGTTAGTCGTCTGGCATAGCCAGAGTTCAGAGTTTTTTTCTTTTTTTGATCAAGACCAGGCCATATTGGTGTGTCTGTGAACAAGGTGTACCTGGAAGATCGTGATGATTAGCAGACGTAGAGTAAACATCAATCGTTTGCCAATCAGAGGCAGGGTAGGACGGGTCTTTACACACAAACAAATGACAGGAACCACCATCCTTGTTTATGTTCCGCAAAACTAATAGGCAAAACCATGGCAAATATGATAATTTAAATAAAGTTTTGCTAACTGGAAATATAAGCATTTTTTTTTCCCTCGATGATGTGAAAGGCAAGAATGCTAATGTAATGTGCAACTTGTGCCCTGGAAAAATGTCTTTCTGCATTGGTGACTGGTAACTCAAAGCTAGTGAAGCACTTAACATCGTTATGCTTCGGTCACAAAATGAAAAAAGCTCAATTGACTTGAATGGGTCCCCATACGACCTGAACTTCTAGCCTACGCAGTGAAGCAAAAGTTCTTGTCTGACAAAAGTTCAACTGAATTTAACTTTAACCTGAGACTACCAAGCAGAGATTGGAGAGTCACTGAAATCTTGTTTTAAAGCTAGATTTAATTTTTTTGGGCTTCAGTGTTGATGTGAAATAGATTAGAGTGAAATCTGCTACCATTTGGATCGTTTATGTTTAGAGCTTGATATTTTTTAAAACGTGCTACCTGCTGGGCAAGATCTACGCTGCCCCACGGCCAAACGGTGGAGTTTGGAGCTCTCAATAGCTAGTCTGATCGAGGCATTACAAGAAGCCAAAAAATGAATTGATATCGAATCAATAATTATATATTCTGGCTAAAGAAAACACATTTTATGAAAATGCAATCACTGTACATCTGCAGAAAATAATCTCAGCTGTAATGTCAGTGCTCGGATAATCTGACTTTTTTTTTCATCTGCGTGAGGTCATACTGGAAAGATTAACACTTGTTAGATCCATTTGGGATTTAATCCTCAGGTCTTCAATGAATCAACAATCATTTATACCATCTTCCTTGTGAAGATCTTCACACAGAGGCAGCCAGTGCTTTGGTAACTGAAAGCTCAACAGTATTGATTAAACCAGGAAAATCTGACTCAAATGCTATCGATTCCTGTATATCTACAGAGTATACACTGCCATCAGCGTTCAGTCAGCAGCATTCAGTCTGAGTCCGTACTTCTGCATCTGAAGAAGCCTGCAGAAGCCATCTCATGCTGTTTTAATCACCATCTAACACACTTCCTCCTCTTTTCTCTCTACACACACATCTCACTAGAAGTAACAGACATTGGCTGGAAAAATTACATATTCTTTTAGTATAACCAACAACTATGTGTAACAGTATACGGTATTAAGATCCCTTGAACTGACACAGAGCTGAAGCGTTTTTGCTCCAAAAGCTGGATTAATATCCCCAGATTAAAAATAAACATCGTAATTCCTATATATCCATTGACCTTACCTGAGGTGTAAAACTGAGAACTACATCTACTGGCGTTACTGTGAACCAAAATCCACAGATGACAAGATCATAAAAATGGTTGACATACCTGTGGCGTTATTCGCAAATTAATCAAAAGCCAATTGGAATTGAGCATTCACAGACGCCTTGGCATAATTAGTTTATAATACTTTTATAATAGTTTGGCATAATTACTACATAATTCTAGTACTATACTATATAAAATCTGTGCATCATTCATTCATTTGATTTTAAATATCAAACCAAACAAAAAAAAAACTAATGTGTAAAAACGGTTAACAACCTGCGTAACATTTTGTTTTTGATTTTAATGTAAAAGACTTCTGTGACCCAGAAGTATAATGTCCATCCATCCATCCATTTTCATGTCGGCTTTTTCCCTTTCGGGGTCGCCACAGCGGAATGAACCACCAACTCTCTGGCATATGTTTTATGCGGCGGATGCCCTTCCAGTCGCAACCCATCGCTGGGAAACATTCACATATACTTGTTCACACTTTAACACTATGGGCAATCGTTCATAGTTCATTCTCCACACAGAAATGCACCTGCCCCAGCCACAGCTCAAACCAGCGACCTTCTTGCTGTGAGACGACCGTGTTACCCACTGCGCCACCGTGACGCTAAGTATAATGTCATTAACAGTATTTTATTTTATATTTTAATAATATAGTATATTATTTATTTATATATTATTGATATATATTTATTTATTGTTTTTTTTAACTTAGCTTATTTTTATTCAACATAAAGATACAAAAGAGGAGATGTACAAACTAAATCAAGAAAAAGTACAATTCTGAAAAAAAAACAGACCTGTCCTTTACTCGTTTCACTGGCTCCCAGTACAATACCAAATAAAATACAATATCCTGGTGTTCACGTTTAATTCCATGCATGGTACTGCAGAGATACACATCAGTGAGTTATTCAATACATGCACACCTGCACCATCTCTGCACTCTGCCGATCAGTCCCTAATCAGATCCCTAAAGCCCTCACCAAACGCTGGGGAGAGAGAGCCATGACGGGAACGCTCTCTCGCTGGAGATCAGGAGGATCTTAGAGCTGCTTGTTTTTAAAGCTAATACAAATGTATTTATCTAAATCAACTTTCATGTCTTTTAACACAACTTTAAATGAACATCTTTTTTTCTGCAATTTTTTCTTTTATGAACATATTTTTAAAACTCTATTGTATGCTTTTCTACTATTTTTAGTATGTGAATTACGTCTACTGGCCTTTTATGTAACTAATGTGATAGGTGTATTACTATGAATGTGCAGTGCTTTGGTCAACCTCGTTGGGTTGATTTTTGGGGGATGTTTTAAAATATTTGGTGGTTTATATAAACTCTGTCCATCTCTAAAACTCACATTTAGGGGGAATTTTTCCAAGTAACTGCTAAAGGAGATGATTGGGTGTGCTGCTTCTCTCGAGCCTCATGACCTGAGCAGGGACATATGAGCACCAGCCATGTTCTAACCTCCCAGCAATCGTTGGGCCTTTGATTCCTCCATATATTATTAGCCTGATGTTTAACTTTCATCGACTGCACATAGTTATCAGTGTTCAAAATTCTTGAGAAAGAGTAATACACTTTCAAAAGGTATGCTGTGTTCTATAAAAACTGCATTTGACTAACTAAATAGTCCCCCCATATAGAAGAGAAATATATCTAGATGTGAAATTTGTTAAATATATTTTAAATATATATATAGCATATCGATGCATACCAAACATAATTAAGCTATGAGTATGCCCAGCATAAAACCAGTCTGAATACAACTCCAGGAATATTTTTGATGAGGGAACACTACTAAAACATGCAAAAAACCTTTACATGGTACAACACCTTTCTTTGATACGTTAATAATATTATTTGCAACAAACACTTATAATAACAATTTAGACAGTGAACATATAAGTCGTGTGATAGTGCTTTCAATATTCTACAAAACAACATTTCTCTTGATGAAGCACTGCATTAAAAATAATGAATTGAGATAAAAGATCATGATATGTTGAAGCAACAATCAAGGTTTGAGTTTATATTTTTCAACATTGTTGAACTGTGAAGCCTCTCTACAGCCAAGTACTCTGTATGTAACAACATTAATTCTACAAATAATAACGTTTAATTTGTTCTTTTGATTTCTCATTCTTACTCCTCAAAATTGTAAATTCATAAGCAAAAAAATGTTGTTGTTTTTTCATCACAGAATGCACTCAAATAGCTTTACATTTAAAGCTCAAAAGTACTTTGAACAAAATTACTCATTTCAAGAAAAGTTAAAAAGGCAATCAGAAAAATGGATTACGATCCTCTACACAAACTTCTGCATTTCTATCTGATGTTTGGTGATGCGTGAGCAAATCATATAATCCTCCAACAAACTCATAATCCCGACAAAACCGCTCCAGTCACACTGTACTTCATGTGCCCTCTGCAAAAACTGATCTGCATCAACAAGCAGAACATATTTAAAACTCCATCGAATTCCATCAATCTTAAAGTCTCAAAGGCACTCTAGTATGACACAGCACCGATAGTTACAGTCAATGCCTGCGTGCGGGAATAACATTACATCCCTTTAGATGATGTCCAATCCATCATGCAAGAACAAAGGCAAGTCATTGAAATATTTTCATGCACCTACCGTCATAGTTGACGATGATAATGGCGAGCATGTAATCCTTGCCCAGCATGGCGTCTTCCTGAAAGCTCCCTGAGGTCAGTTCAGACACATTCCAGTCCACAGCGTCCCAACACCAGCCACAAAACTCTTCACCACACACTCACAAACAGGGTGACCAGAGAGACACACGCATACCAAGCCCATTAAAACCAAACCTGCTCTGAGATTATTCGCCTCACAGATAATTCCACTGCTGTCTAATCAAGCTCATCTTTGTGTAATTCTTGGAAGCTCGAGAAATACTGCTGTTCTTTCATTTATGTTGTCTCTTGCTCCATCAAGATAAGAGTGATGCTGATTGTGAGATTGCCCCTCTCTCGCTCTGTCTCTCTCTCCCTCTCTCTCTCTCTCTCTCTCACCCTCTCTCTCGCACTTTAAGGATGACTGAACATGTAGCTGAATAAAGCTGGTAGCTGTGCTGTGCAAGCTAGCCATTCACTCAGTCTATGATGATACAGGTATCAATCTATGATAATGAAGGTATAATAAATAATGTGTAAATAAACACAGCATTACAAATGCTGAATAGCTTTATCTTTTTATCATTAATCAAACAGAGCAGCAGGTTAAATAATGTGTGGGGGAAAGGTATTCTAACCTGTTAAACCTTAATACTAGAAAAATACCTTCTGAGAGAAAAAATCCTTGGTCTTTTTATAACTGAATTTATTACTGAAAATATGCGATTACACTTAAATTTGTAATGACATAAGTAGTTTAGCCAGATTTCTATCTAGTAATCGAAAGCACTCTGTTCAATATTAGCGTCGATAATGTGTTTAGCAATTATTAGCATGCTAACGTTAGCGCTAAACAACGACGCTTACGTCATCGCGCGTCGAAGGTAATATGTTTATTTGCGCTCAGAGCATATAGCTGTGCGTGTGAAAACGTTATTGTGTTGTCTTGTGGAGGTCCACCTTAATTTATTGCATCATGAATCCGGTGAAGTTCGTCATCGCCCAGCCTCTCTCTGCCTGCTTCGCCTCATCGTCTTCGTCATCGTCATGGGGTTACTATGGCAACGAGTTCTCTTGTCTCCATGAGCAACGAGATTTTCAGGACCACAAAGACCCTCTTTCCTCAGTGGACTTGTAATGCCCCCCGACTGACCGCTTGAGGCTGGTACCGGAAGTTAATACACTTGCATTAACATCCATTTTAAAATTGGTATTTTTACAGCTCGAAAAAAACATGTTTAAAGCCTGGTACCTCGAGGTTCTTTTATTCCTATCGCTATGTTTGTCCTTCATGACATCTCTGAGGGGGTGATTTTTTAAATTTTTTTCTTTTTTTAGGTTATAGTATACTTTAAACGTTTTGCCTGATAAAGGCCTGGGTTAATCACTTTTTTTGATGTTTTTTTATTGAATAATAAACATACAACATACAAATCAAGCAGGCTTCATAATAATCTAACTAGAATTCCAAAAAAGGCAGACATAAGGTATACATATTATACTTAGGCTCCACATTCCAATCAAAAAATAAATAAATAATAATAAAATAAAATAAAAGTGAGAATCACGTACCAAGTGCTGACGTTTCATTTCCGTAATTTTTGATCCACCAAAAAACATATTTTTTTGCTTAATTTGACTCTTATAATGTTTTTTTTGTGGAGGAAATGGGTGATTTACTCAAACACAGAGCCTAATTTTTCAAACATTTTTATTTAAATATAAGTTGCAACACTACGGAGCCCCTATAATGTCCTATATTCTAGTGAGATATAATGTAACGGACAAAAGTTACATCACTCCGGAGAAAAAAAAGAAACGAATAGCTGTTCTGTTAAAATAGATTTTCCAATGAATGACTCCATGGGTCTAAAAGTGAGGGTGGAGCACCCTCTACATTCCATTCTTTATTTCTAATACGTTAAGTTACAATTCAAGGAAAACATAGCATCAAATACTATAACGCAGAACCTAATTCTATTTAATAAAAAAAAAAACATGCTGGAGTTAAAATAGAGAGAGCAGAGAAATCAAAAGAGAGGGGAAAAGTTGCATTACAGACTTCAGATGAAACTTTTGCTTTTATAGCTTTTGAGTTTTTACAACTTTTGAATGATTTGAAGACTACATACAATATCACAATGAATTGCAGAATGTAGAGGAAGATAGAGCAAGGGAGAAAGATAAAGTAAACATGAAATAAAGGATTAGAAAAATGTACTTTCTGCTAAAATGTATGAGTGATGTCACACTCGTATGGTATACGAGTCAATGAGAAGGAGAGACTGTGAAAATAAATTAGATACAAAAACATTGGTATATTTTATTACAAACAGTCGGTTCCCTTCTATGTAGTGTGCTTATGCATTTTTTATACCAATATTTTTATTTTATATTAATATAAAATTTTTTATAATTTATCACAAACTCAGCCATATTCTTTCCCCATATTTCAATGCAGTTAACTACAGCTTCTTTTCAGACTCAAATATTCATACCGTAAGTAAAATCATGTGTTAATAAAATAAGCACATCTTCTCAACACTTCACTGGAATAAGTTTGAACGTTTGAGTCACATTTTTAGGGACCGTAAGTTACATACTTTCTTGTTTTCGATAGCTTTTGAACGAAACGACTTAAAACTCTCAAAACTCTCACAGTTTTGTGTTCATCTACGACTTTCCTTTGTCGCTCATTCTTTTTATTTCTCATTCATTCTCTTTAAATTTGTAAAATCGTAAGCAAAAAGAGCTGTTTTTAATAAGAAAGCCCACTGTTCAGTAAGTCCCAAGCTTAAATTAAATAGAATCCAATATTTTATTTTTCCATATGTGAGATTACAAAAGACCAATTTTGTGAAAAGTAAATCTGATAAGGGTATGTTAATTATTTAGCATTTTTCACGCCAGTGTTTATAAAATCCCGTAAAACACAATGTGAAATCAGTCTGTAACATGGTTTAATATTACGCTCAACTTAAAAAAACAATTGATTGACATTTCACCTGGATATCACTGACGTATACGGGTTTCTTTTATCTCATTGGCTGCTTCAGTAGCTAAGTTTGCGCGGATGAGAAAGAGATCGTTAGTCTCTGTTCGCCGGACGAAGGCGAAAATAAAACCAGCAGAAAGGATTAAACATGATATAAAATGATGCTTTGCAGGATTTTGTTTTTAGTGGTCACGGTCTCGACCGTGGTGCCTGCCTGGACCGGTGAGTTCATCTTTAACGCAAAAATACACACAATTTAACACTTTTTTCACGCTTGTATGTGAGAACCGAAAGTGAAACTGTTTTTTTATTCGACGAATTTATTCCTTTATTAATTTCGACGTAGACCTTGTAACCTATTTAGACAAAGAGACAAAATAGATGTAACGTTCCTTTAATCCGCCATGAGAGATTTGATGTTATAATGTGTTTGTAAAGTTAATGTGACGCAGATAATTGAACTTTTCAGGAAGTAAAAGGTAACTTAAGCCGCCTCGTTTGGCCTCAAGGAAATAAGATTTTGTCCTCGAGTATCACTTTAGCTTAAACTTATTAATATAGTGTTTTCGTGTACACTTTTTTAAATAAACTATTTTTTAATAAACAAAAAAAGCAATGTATTTCAGATCAAATAAAAGATACTGCTCCTCCTTGTTTTTGTTCTCTACTCTTATTTAGACCTAAAGTAGAGTTTGTTTTGTAATTTGTAAATGTGTTTCACGTTATGTAAATGTTGTAACAACTTAAAGTGTATTTAATCATCTTAAAGTGCAGCATATGGCTTTTAATGAGCTTGAATAACTTCATAACTTGATTCAAATGGGACTTGAAATTTACTCAAACTTTATATTAGAGCATTTAGTCTAAAATATATGTTTAGTGTAAGTAACAGTGGCAATTTTGAGGATGCTATTTAAAATATATGAAAATATACAAACGAATATGAACAAAGTACACTTACTTACACTTAATTTAAAAGTACACACATATTTCACTTTAAGTGAAGTTTAGTTTAATTTAAATATACTACAAAAAGTACAATTTGCATATATTTTTTTACATTTACCATGACCATACTCTTTAGGGTTTTGTGTACCATAAGACCATATTTTAGAGGAAAAGAGAGAGAGACAGACAGACAGACAGACAGAGAGAGAGAGAGAGAGACAGACAGAGAGAGAGAGACAGACAGACTGAAAGAGAGAGAGAGAGAGAGAGACAGACAGAGAGACAGACAGAGAGAGAGAGAGACAGACAGACAGAGAGACAGACAGAGAGAGAGAGACAGACAGACAGAGAGAGCGAGAGCGAGGGAGAGAAGAGCACGAATGAGATATTAGACGATAGACCGACAGAGAGAAGGAGAGAGAGAAA
>UELW01000687.1:0-67221 GCA_900490495.1 Danionella dracula
CAATCAGATTAAAGTGCAAATTTATAATATGCAATTCACAAACCTGATTTAAATTAGTAAACATCTTTGCATTAAATTCACTCCATATGTCAGACAAAAAAAACAGAATTTCTTATTTCTTAAACACACTCACCAACTACTTTCACTGGTTTGTGAGCGATAAATAAACTTTATACATTTAGAGTTGCAAAAGCTAGGTGGCAGTGTTTGGTTTATTGGATTGTTGCTTCTGGCAGAAACAGTTAAAACTATTCAACATGATCACTTTTATTTACCATGAGTGAACGTTATCGACTTGCTCAGATTGAATAGTTGTAAATAAATCAAACTATAAAATAACGACTATAACATTCTGTCCGTTTGAACCCACACTCTTTTGGGCTCAGGTGGACGATTTAACTCACACATTACCTCTGAGGATGCTGCATGTAGGTTATTGAACGAGTTGTGAGTGAACAGCTGCCTTTTCGCTTGTGTCACAGGAGACGAGGAGAATGTTTTCTGCCTGTCGCGCGCGCTCACACACGCGCAGCGCGGCCAGTGCGCGGAAGAAGTGAAGCAGCAGCAGCCTCAGCATCGGACTCGCACGGATGATACCCTCTTTCGGATTGCTTTTACAAGCCAAGGCTCGCCCCCCCCACCGTCTCACCTATGCGCTGTCCACCCCGGGATGCGACTGCTCGACTGCTGGGATGGTACTCGCTTGTTGAATTTACATTCGCAATAGAGGTCGACGCAAATCACAGCGCGCGCTCCTCTGCGTAAAGCACAGGCGGTGGATAGGGATCTGCGCATTACTGTGGAAGCATCGGCTCGCATTGGGAAATAATCGAAGTTTGCTGGTTTTACGCGTCAGTTTTTCGCTCTAGATCGAGAGCGCGAAAGTCGGTACTGTCGCGTGTGGCGCGCTTTTCTCTTTGACTGGTCGCAGCATCCAAAGGGGACCTCGAGATCATGTTGCGAGGACAGTGAGAAGGTGGATCGTGGTTGTTGAGTAGCATGGCTCCGTCCCGGCGGGACTGCAGATGTGACATGATCTTTCTTTTGGGATGCCTACTTCTGATCGTCCTGGGATTTCAGCCTGCGTTGGCGAAGGTTTGTAACGACTACACAAGGCACGGCCTGGACAACAACTGGTACTCGAGAGATGGAGAGAAGTTGCCCATCATGGTGTTGATGCCGATGAATGAATCCGCGCTGATGAGCGGCATCAGTCAGGGCATCGAACCGGCCGTTCAGCTGGCTATCCAGCACATCCGGGAGTCCAGGCAGTACTCTTTCTCCCTCATCACCAAAATCTATGACACCGAGGTAAGTGATGGTGCTTAACGAGCGCGTGCATATTGCGGAGGTGAGCTGCGGGCTGAGTGCGCGCTCATGTGGAAAACGCGATTTTGGTTGTGAGTGTGCAGTCTCGAGCGGTTGCTTTAAGCAGATGTTTGAAGAGAGAAGTTTGGCTCGTGAACTATGCACAGGTGTCGCAGAGTCTTTAGGAGCGCTCGTGCACGTGTGTGAGGATGGGAAATCAGTTTCTACAAACCTGACGTGTTTTCCTTTATTTATTCATGCTATTGGTATTTTTTTGGATGAGCCAAAAATAGATACACGATAGCCAAAGCTGATAATACCCAGCGGCACAAAGCAGTCTTCATGGAAATGTGCTGGTCATGTTGCTGGTTGAGGCAGGGCTATATCAGACTGACCTGCTGAAGGAAGGGTTCTGCAACAAGGGATGAGAGAGCCACAAGGGAGTGCTGGGGTTCCATGAAGTGCTCGAAAAGAAGCCTAGAAATACCAAATAAATCTGACAGTCGCAACCTATAGATTGGTGATTATAGTTCGACTTAAACATATATAGAGTTAGATGTGAAAATTTTCTTCTAAAAAATACTCTCGACCAACTCTTGGTAGCTATACCTAAGACATGAACCACCTTGCAATACAATCTGAAAAAAATGTAATCCGTATGATCCAGGAGCCTCTCCCACAAAATGAATTTGCTCGATGGATCTTCCTCAACACTGTAAAATCAAATACTGACAAATGCGATTAGGTTTACTTGATTGTACTTTTTCAATTAAGTAACTGCTTTACTAAAAGTTTGAATTACTTAAAACAGTTAAGCATTTGAATAAACATTTGAGAGTACTAATAAAACATAAGTACATTTACTCAAAATGTTAGGTCTATTGCACATGCATAAACAGTATAACTTAAAATTAATCGGTACATTTAATCAAATATAATCAATTTCTGTGTAGATAATAATTACATTTACCAAGATTTTGTCCTGAGCTTGCTTTGAATAAACACGGCAATCAGGTTCTACGTTTTTTTTAATAAGCTGAACTAATTAAATTTACAGTGAACAGACCAATTTGGTGCAGATCAAGAGAATGGCCACTTTTTGGAAGGCAAAACACTCTCTTATGTGCTCTCTTAATCTATATCCCTATTCCTGCATGTGATGACAGTTATTTTTTAAATAAACGACAAATTCAATTTCTTGCCGTAGCCTGCCCCTGCTATTTTAATTCGATAATGGACAGTAACAACTGAGTAAAGGTGAAAATGACTCCTTTCCCCACAAAGCTGGTTTTGGCCTCTCACTCTACTATTTGTGGTGGTGTGATAACCTGGGGAGATGAGAAGTTAATCAATCGCTGTTTACCGTTTGTGCATATGTGTTACAACAGGGGAATGAGGAAGCACGGGAAAAGGAGATGTTTGGTTTTGGGTAATTAATGAAGTGTGAATTAGCAAAGTGAAAAATCTGTGGGAACCAGATCTTGCTAGTTTTATCAAATCAGTGCCCGAGTGCCTTCTGCATGCTTTGAGACTATTCTATTTAGATGAGTATGAAGGTCTGTGATCCCCAATAATCATTATGCTTTACCAATCTATCTAGCATTGATTTTTTATTGATTTATCAGGATTTTTTGCCTAACAAAGTGTTTTCTTTAGCGCACACTTGTTACTGCTGTCTTTTGCTTTGGTTCTGAGGCATTGAAAGGTTAAAAGTAATATTCCTCTACAGTATTCATAATTGTCACTGTGAGTGGAGTTTTACGGTGGTAAGACGAACTGATTTAAATATGACAATTCTCAACTAATTCAGAAGCATTTTCTAGGATATATTTATCCGTTAGTTCTGGTTAATAAGATTGATTTTCTACAAATTTAAGACACAAATATAAAGCTATGGAACAAAAAACTTAAAAAAAAAAACTATTTTACTCTTTATATTAGACAGATACAAAACAAATCCAAAAACACACAAAAACAAAACAGTTTTAAACATTTCTTTATAATTATATATTTTTAAAATCTTGATTCACAGTACAAGTCTACAGAGTTTTGAGTGGTCTTTAAGTGGGATCATTTTGGTGCCTTAAATTTCGGACATTGGAAAAAAAAAGAGCATTTTTGAGAAATCTAGTTATTTTTATTAATTTATTCATGATTTTTCAAAGCCTAAATGGGGTTATTAACTGGGAAATCTAACTGTTGTCGATATCACATATTATCACATATGAAAATATACTTTGGTTTCTTGTTCTCTAATGCCATTGTTATATGTCTAATGGATGTTAGCATTGCATTGTTCAATAAGTAAAACATCATTGGTGCAATTTTAAGGTGGCCAATATCAACAGCTATTGTAATATAATCAAACATCAGTGTCTGCTACTTTGGAGCATTTTTGTTTTTTTAATGATTGTAATTACTAGATCATATTTTACCACAAAAATGCCTTAATGTCACTAGGTTTGTTTAAAAGTATGTCCACACATGTTGACAGGGTCACTCTAAGTACCTGAACATGTTAAACATACTCAATCAGAGAGAAGTGGACTACTCCTGGAGATCATAGAAACTGAAACTTAGCGTTTTGAAGGTTAATAATAAATAAAGGAAAAATATATTAGACTTTTACAAACAGAACAACGTACAGTTTATCCAGCCTTCAATAACACTAAAGAGTGCAAAAAATGTAACACCTGTAAACATTTTTTTACTCATCTATAACTTGAGAATTTCATCACAAACTATAACACATCTTATGCTTCCAAAGTATCAGGTAATTGTTTATTAATGGAAGCTCAAAATCTGACAGCTATAATAACGCAGAATGATTTGATGAACCAAAATGGACATTCAAGACTCCATAAAAGGCTTTTTTTAGTGCTTTTGGTTTAAGTATTTTAGCTGCACATTCATTGAAGACAATATGACTATCAAATTAAGCTATATTCCTTCACTGCCCAACCTTGCATGTTAAAAAAGTATCTAAAATCTGCAATGCATTTCTTTGAAATTGCACCCGTCTTCATATTGATACTTTTTTGGAACAATGCAAGGGAATGTGATCCTTAGTTAATCTTTAATTGTTTTATTTGAATTTATTAATGGAGTTATTAATTAGAGAGTAGTGTATTTCATGCCAAAATTATCGTCTGCACACATATAAGAATGTATTTCACTCAGATCTTTGTTTGTGAATTGTAGAAGAAAAATAACCCAAATTAAGAAGTGGAAAATCCCCACAAGAACCACAGAGATGGATAAAATTCTGTCAGTAAACACAGATAAAATAATACAAATACATGAGGTTAGAGATATCTGTAACGAGTGGATTCGCCTGGATAGAACTCATTGCTTAAGCATGTCATCAAACATAATATCCATATAAAAAGACTTTAAATCATTTTTGATACAATATATGTGTTACGATTGTGTGCCCCTAATAAGAACACACCAAGACAGAAAAGTATGACATTGTTGTAAGTGTGGGGAGATTCAGATTTTTGGCGTTGTACTGTCCAAGAGTAAATAAAACAGTAGCAGTAAAAATGCAAGGATTTATCAGGACAGATGTAAGTAATCAGTCCCAGAGCACAGGCTCTTTATCCCTTTATCCCCTCTCAATGCTTCCCTGGGCAGAAAGGCAGAACCCTTCCGCTTGCCTGAGCCAGGGTGCTTTCAGCCATGCCCACAGCACTGACGCTTCAGCATTGAGCTCAACTGCATAGATCTGCTGGGAAATTAAAAGAGAGGAAGCATGTGAAGTGCTCTGTGTAGGATCTCTCTTGTGTGAGAGGTCAAGGATCTGTCTAAGGTCTTCCAGACTATATGTCCGTTTTGTGTGCTTTTCTTTATTGTATATTTTGTATATTTTTGTATTTGTTTTATTGTACATTACATTTACATTTATGCATTTGGCAGACGCTTTTCTCCAAAGCGACTTAAATTAGGGGAGAGACAATATTATATTTGTAATAGTTTAAGAAGCTGAAGCAATTTTATTTTTCAACGCATCAAACTAGTATTATCAAACATGTTTTTTTTTTATTTTTAGAGTCAGTTTGTATCTGATGATTCTTATTTATGGAAGTGTTTTTTCTTATCTGGGGTATGTAATTTATGTTTGATCAATACATCACTTTCAAAGAACTATCAAGTCATTTGTTGCTCTGTTATAAAAATCAAAATCTCCTCCTTTAAAAATGCGAGTGAAATATCTTTTCAGTATCTTTAAAATCCGTTCAATCGTGTTCGTGTACAATTTTGTTGTTTAATGCACATAAGTGAAAGCTTTTTTCTATCTGCAAGTTTGCTTACTAAATTTAAATGTGATTGATTAGTTTCATTTAATTTTAATAATGGAAAAACACTAACTTAACAGTTTGCTATTTTGAAAACAACACAAACCCCCTTCAAATGTAACCTGAAACTAATCAACAGACTCATGAAATTCTTATTTTTTACAAGTTTATCAAAATTATAGAGCATAGTGAAGTTAAATTTTACAATGGTATTTTGCTGTAAAGCGCTTTTAATGCTTTAATAAAGTTTTTGCCATCTCTAGCACATCTTCATTCAAAATGACCTGTATTGGAGTTGGTTGTTGCTTATTCCTTTCCTTTTCATACTCCTGAAATATCTCGATGCATCATAAGCAGATTGCTGTGAATAAAGTACAGTTTGTCTTAACCAACAATTAGTTGTGGGTGGGATCCTAAGGTTTGTGACATCACAAATAAAGCTGGCATTCTTCGGGGGTTATTACACCTCTGACATTAGATTTGAATATTTTTTCACTGTAGATGTTAAATGACCAAAAAAATATTTTTATGTACAAAGAACAAAACATCTGAGATCCCCTTTACCAAATTTTTTATTGCAGGTATAAACGATGTCATTGGCCTATTGTTTTTTGTAATTAAGTCAAGTCAAGTCAAGTCAATCTTTATTGTCAATTTTTCCACATGTGCAGGACATACAGAGAATTGAAATTTTGTTACTCTCTGACCCGTAGTTATACAAATACAAAAAATAAAAATAAAATTAAAAAATATAAAAATTAACATTAAATAAATTACAGAAGGTAAAATTTAAAAAGATATATATATATATATATATATATATGTATAAATACGAATAAACAGATAAACATATAATATAAAATAGAGAAATGAAAGATATACTGTACAATAGGGCACATGGTAGAGAGATCAGACCATGCAGACAATATAGTGCAAACAGCATTTTTTTTTTTTTTTTTTTAATTGTAAAGTGGCAGAGCAGTCTTATAACAATCTTTGAGTGTTATGAGGTAGTTGGCAGACCAATGCTGTATAAAGTGACTGGTGCAGATCGTTGGGTGTGAGAGTGTGTGTGCGTGTGTGTGTGTGCGCGTGTGTGTGTATCAGAGTTCAGAAGGTTTGTGTGGAAGAAGAGTGTGGGCAGGGCAGGGAGAGAGTTGAGTTTCCTGACAGCCTGAAGAATGAAACTGTCCTTCAGTCTACTGGTCCTGGCCTGGAGACTCCGCAGTCTCCTCCCGGATGGAAGCAGGCTGAAGAAGCTATTCAATGGGTGGGTGGGATCAGCTGCTATGCAGAGGGCTTTTTTTGAGACGTGTGCTGTAGATGTTTTGGAGGGTGGGGAGGGGGACACCGATGATCCTCTCAGCTGCTCTGATTATGCGTTGGAGAGTTTTTTGGCAGGACGCATTGCAGGCTCCAAACCACACAGTGATGCAGCTTGACAGAATGCTCTCGATGGTTCCTTGGTAGAATGAGTACATGATGGGGGCTGATGCTCTTGCTCTCCTTAGTTTGCGGAGAAAGTAGAGACGCTGTTGTGCTTTCTTGGCCAGAGCAGTGGTGCAGTTAGACCAGGAGAGATCCTCAGTGATGTGAACTCCCAGGAACTTGGTGCTGCTCACTCTCTCCACAGACGCACCATTGATGGTCAGAGGAGCGTGTTGGGTGTGCGCTCTCCTGAAGTCAACAACAATCTCCTTCGTCTTCTCCACATTTAGAGAGAGATTGTTGTCTCTGCACCATAGGGCCAGGCCATTTCAATTAGCCATTAAATGACTAATTGAAATATTTACAATTTTACAATTTGAGAAACAAATAGCATTGAAAGAAGCACTGCCCCCTTTTTAACTATAAATATTCCCTCCTGTGGGTGTGACTGTGTTGCTGGCTCATTTTGTCACCCTGGTGTCATACACACATGTCTCAGAGCAGCTTATGTTGCATGCAGGAGGGAATGCATCTTGTCAGATTTGCTCTTCGAGTGCAGGGACCCTAACAGTGTTCTGAGCCCTTGCCATACATTTCTATTTTTCTCAGAAGACCAAGAGCCGCAAGCTTATATAAGGCATCTTGTCGTGTTGTCACACTGAGTTAATGTTTTTTTTTTTTAATCAGAGCCATAACAGTTCACATTTAAAATCAGAAGGATGTCCGAAGACTTAACATTAATTGAAAACTGATGGCTGAGAGCTTCATTGGGTAATGTAGTTTTAAATCATACATTTGTTTTTTATCTTTAATTTTACTATCTGCTTTTAACTGGTGTAAAAAAGTCCATTTTCAAATGAATGTAATCTTCTAAATATCATCTTTGTCTACTTTTAGCTGTTCAAGGGTCTGCTGAGTAATTGGTTCTTTTACAAGCAACATTATTTCACTCAAGCGGCCATTCACTTCCATTGGAAGGAATTTAACTCCATTGACCGACTCAAAAATCAACCTGATATTGCTGATTTAGAGAAAACATGCTAAATTCTTCTTCGAAATGGTCCTGACTGGGATGCTAGTCTAGAAACTGCTTAACAAGGCTACAGTTCTTACCGCTACACTATTGTGCTATTTTTATTCAGATATAGATTTAATTAAACATGTCAATTATTGCATAATTTTTTAAAAATGATTTAACTTGATGTGTTTAAGATAGAACTTAAAGATATTCTGCAAAATATCCTTGACTCTGAAAGATTATTATGTATTTAATGTAGGATGACCTTGTGTGCATCATTCTGTTGGTAAGCTAATGAATGTTGTTTAGTTTTGAAACAGGGCTCTAATTGCTGACCCATAAGTGACTCAAGGTCAAATGCAGCCATTATTAAGGTCTTCCTCCTTTCAGCTGATCTCACCCGGATGGCCTTATCCTCAGAGCTCTGCTAACTATTAAATAGGTTGCTGTTCAGGGATTTTAGCAAAATAATGTGATATTTAGAATAAGCATTTCAAGCTGTATGCTTCAAGCCCACTCCACTCTTTTATTCCAAATAGAAAAGGATATGATAGTGTGAAGATGTATTAAGAGCACCGAATGTGTAAACCCACCTTTATTTTGATCTTTACAGTCAAAAACATGCCTCTTAAAAATAGACTCATTCAGTTACAGTTTGAGAAACCTTGGTGTACTTGTTTTGAAGGTCCTTGTTTTTTTTATTTTCTCATTGTACAAAAGGGAATGGCTTGCGTATGGCTTTACAAATCAAAAGATTTTACATTTTGAATGAATAGATAAGCTTTTGTCAATGGGAACTAGTATTTCTTGTGTTAAATATAAAGGTCTACATTTGCTTGTCTGTATTTGATTGCTTGTGTTTGAAGGACTACATCATGTTTAATAGTGTGTAATTTCATAACATTTTTTATTTTTCAACCATTATTATGAGTCACACCGTCATCTGGCACTGCCTGGCACTTTTTCCATAACAACATAAAAACTCACCCTTGGTCCAGCTCTCATGTTTACATGTGCTGCGTGTTGAGGATTACTTTCCTCTGTTTCTGTTTGCACATTGCCGATATTATTGTTATTAAATTAATAATGCGTATTTAGGTGTTGATTCCAGTTATTTTACTAGCAAGAAGTGTTTCTTTCACAGCATTACATTTTTATCTGAACCCGATGGCAGATGGAGACAGCTGAATGTGTTTTAAATGCTGTGTGAAAATCTGTGTGACGAACACAGTCGGGCAGTCACAAACCTCCAGGATTATATCCAAAATATGTTTTCAGAGAAGAAATAAAGCAAGAACGGGTTTAAAAAAGTATTTAATGACTATTTAATGACTATTTTCTTTGGTTTTGATTTATCCCTTTAACCCAGTTATTGTTATATAGTTATTGTTTTAGGGGCCTCTTATACTGAAATACATTTTTGGCTGTATTTTAATTTGTAATTTGGTGATGTCAAAAACAAGGCTCACAGTATTTCCATTTCTATTATTATAACCATTGTATGCTTGTCATTATTGACAGAAGTCTTGTCCAATCAGTTAATTCTGTTAATTGCCATTTGTAATGGAGTTTTTAACTTGTTATTTTGCTTTCTTATTTGTGATTTTGGCCACTGTAGATTTGTCTCTATTGCTGGACATCACATCAGAAACCTACTCTCCAAACACTTAATTCCGAGCTGTAAATTTATTTGATGCCAGACCCCTGCTTTATTTATTCTGTCGCAAACTTTTGTAGGTACTCCAAAAAGCCCGCAGAGGTGTAATTGGTGCTGATGTTTTCTGTGAAGCCTGTATTTGGACCAATAAAGTTAACATTTTTGAACCAGCAAAGTTAACTGTTGCAATAACATCCTGCACACAGACTGAATAAATGCTTTGTAGTCTAAAATGGTCTTTTGAAATAGAAAAAGTAAAAAAAGCAAGATTAAACATTTGATGTTGTTTGAGCTTTTTGCAATTCAACTTCATTCAAACAATACGATCTGGCAGACTGAGCCTAAGTCCTGAACCTTTTTCCACAGCAATTTACATTTTTTTCTGAACTGTAGCATACTTGCAGGTATTGGGGATTATTTTAGACTAATCCTGTAATCCTAAGAATTGTTGACCATGTTTTGTCTAAGTGACACGTTTTAGTGATGGAGATTACTCGTGTTAGACAGATGCTTTTTTTGATTAGAATAAACAAAAACTACTCTATTTCTTCAGTTATTCTGTCATCAGTAAAATGCAGACACTCATCCAACACATTCCACTGCGGTTTTCAATGGCATCCTTGCCTTTGATTTTGCAGCCATTGGTGAAATTGAGAGGGTTCCAAGCCTGTACCATAAACGTTTGGCCAGGAATTATTTCAGCTGCTGAGGGGAGAATGGAGAATTAGGGAGAGGGACTGATCGGATGCCAAAAGCAGAGGAATGAGAGAGGAGATGTTTCCAAGCTTGTTTTACTCTTCCTGAATGTGGGAGAAACGGATGCAGAGTCTGGTTGGAACTGAACTGATGAAAGTCAGACTAGCACTTTCTCACACAGACATTTTAAGTGTAGATTGTGTAATTTGCTTGATCATTTTTGTCGTCTTGACTAATGTTGACTAGGCTCTTATCCTTAATATAATTCTGGATTCATTGTTTTAATATCGTGAGTCCCAGGTCCACTACTTGATGACGCCTTTCTTTGGAGAAGTACAGTCAATGAACCTTCATAGTTTGTTTAAAAAAAACACAAACACAATTGTATTCTGGTTTTACAGAAAAATGTTTAATTGTCTCTGAATTTTCATTTTTACCACATGCGTGTTTCCATTGGTCTGTTTACGGCTGTTAGTTTGATTCTGGAAGAATCAGGTTTTTGAACAAATTCTTAGCATGTCAATCTTGAACTGCACAGGTGACAGAACAAAAATACACAAAACAAGATACAATCATACAATCTGTTTTAAGTTAAAATTAAGATAATTGTGTCTAAACTTGAAAATGATGTCTGTTTTGTACACTTTTATAGAATATGTATATCTAGTGATACTAGTATAGGACTCGCTTAACTCAGCACTAAGCAAGCTATTTCTTTTTTAGCTTTTAGCTAAATTGAAAGTTCAGTGGATGGGAGGAGTCGGGCTCTATCATTGGAGATTGGCCTAATGCCATGTTAATGCTGTTTTTCTCCAGGGGCAAGTGCTGAGTAACAAGCGTAAAGTTTGCCCTTGTCAGTCCTCTAATTACATTAAATCCGGTGTAATTCCTGGACAGCAAGGAGGGAGCCAGTGATGCACAGACAGAATGTTTGTGTGTGTCTGTGTGTATGGAAGCAAGCCCATGGGATGTGTGTGTGTGTCTCTCTGGGGATGGATGGGTGTTCTGGTCACAGCTGTGTATGGTGCTGGTCCACAGGCTGATGCTGGCTAGTTCCACTGCACTCGTTGACACACAATTCATTATTTATTACCCTGTGGATAAAAGCACAAGCACAAGTTGAAAGGCTTATTTTTCATGACAGCATGCTTTTGTTTATATTTATTAAATGTATTGTTTTTTACATGGCATGAAGACCAGGATTCCGAAGCAATTTGCAAGTAAATAAGTCAAATAATGCATGCAATGCTCTTTAACTCAGGCTTCATTAATCTTCTAGACAGGTGTTCCTAAAGGTTAATATGATTACTAGGAACTGATTTACACTAAAAAAGAAAATGGAAACAGTAGCAAAACTCTTTTAAAGCACTGAAGATTCATTCATCAGAGTAGGAATTTTGTCTCTCTTCAAAACCAGAAGTACAACAAAATACAACACCCTTAAGATAGATCCTTTTTTTTTTTATTTAGCAGGACCAAAACGGCACACATCTGAGTCTCGTTTTGTACTCGATTCATTCAGGTAGGTTAAGAGATGGGACAAATGTTTGCAAAACTTCATCTTATGTATAATGTAGATTTGTGCAGTTATTAGGAAGAAACCCTTTGTGATTGGATCTTTTGGTGAATACTAGCTGCAATGAATGATGGCCCAGTGTAGTCACCTGTGATGTCACTGCATTTTCATCACCTAATCTTACTGTCTACACAAAAGTCATCAATTCGGGAAATTCCTGTAGGGTTTCATGACCCTTTAAAAACAGTTTGTTGCAGTAAAAGATGGTCCTGTTGTTCTCAGTCAGAACATTTCAATTGGTTGCATGTTCTGTGAGAAACCAAAAACTGGTAAGTTTGAGAATTTAAATAGGGCATCGGGAGAAAGAGTGTAAATATAGAGGGAACCTACACTTTGCGATGGGTTGATCACCTGTCCAAGGTGTACTCTTACCTTTTGCTTGGTTGTTTGAAACAGGCCTTAACTTATGTAGGATTAAAATATTTAGAAGATTGTTGATAAGTTGGTCTGATTACTTTTTATTATGTATGTATTACTGATTTCTACACCATTACAAGCTTTTATTAGCATTTATTGGTTGTCTTTATTTATTCATAGTCATGTTTATTGTAAATGTTATCACATGTGAGGTGCATACAGTGAATAAAAACAGCATTACTCTCAAACCCATGGTATCACACAATAATAAAATTACACTCTAAACGCAAAGTGCTAGTCTAAAGTAAAAGACTGGTTTTAAAAACAAAAATAAAAAACAATACAGTTAAATTAAATGACAATATAAGTAATAAAATGGCAGTATTTGATAAATAGATACTTTTGTTTATACTGAACTGCATTATAATTATATATGTATGATATATATGTACATCGTTTTATATATATAGATAAAAACACTGTTTTTTTCTTAACAATTTACCAGCAATGGTAGATAAAAATCATGCTTTAATGTTCAATCTCAAAAGCTGGTTTATAACAAAATGTTTAAGGAATGTATTAATGGTTGGAAAATACATTGACATTTGCTACGGCTGTAGTGGTAAAGGTTCCCTATTCTAAAACAAACACTGTTTTCCAACCATTTAAAATAATTTGCCACTCAGAAAATTATTTTAAAAATTAGGATAAAGAACGTGATTTATACTTAAATAGTTTTTAGGAGACTGCATAATTTGTGCATCTATGAAATTGTTTTATTTGTAGTTAATTAGTGATTTTGTAAAGAAAAAACATGTATAAAGTGTCTGTAAATCTCAAATTAGCAAATCAACAGCTTTTAAAATCCTGTGATTACGTACAACCTAATAACTTGTTGTTAACAAATGTAGTTATTGCTTAATCAACAAATAGTTTAATCACAAGCTATAATACTTAATATAAAGTTACATATTAT
The DNA here is from genome assembly GCA_900490495.1 of Danionella dracula. Classification (NCBI taxonomy): domain Eukaryota; kingdom Metazoa; phylum Chordata; class Actinopteri; order Cypriniformes; family Danionidae; genus Danionella; species Danionella dracula. The sequence goes on from UELW01000687.1 coordinate 13,315, forward strand.
ATATGTTTTTAAATTTTTTGATTACATTAAATGGACTCCTCTTAATGATAATTTACTTCAACATCTAAATGTTTACAAATATATATTTCTACATTAAAAATACAATGCTAGTAATACAAAGAACCCATGGCAGGCTTTTCAACACGCTGATTTTGGAGTCTACTTTTTACTCTCTCCTCACTCAGTCCTCTAGGACCTCATTATTTTAAACCATGCCAGATAGTATGCATCTGAAAGATCCTTTATTTGAGAAGAAATAAATCATACGCTCATTGACTTTAATTTATCTACCATAAGTCTGTTATCACAATCTTTTAATATGCATTACCATCAGTATCATGGATACAATCTTTTTAATTGACACATGGAGAAGTCTTTCGTCCTCATGCCTATTCATGTTCCACTACTGGCAAGAAATGTAGCTCCTGAGTGGTTGCCGCCCTAGTCTTCTTCTCTCATGTCTTTAGTGGGACCATCTCTGAATGGACAATCTTATAGTCCATTGAGCACAGAATGCTATATGGAGCCTAATAGATGAGAGCGACTCAAAGAGAGATGGTAGGCCTTTATCTATTTAATGAAGTATTACTGGAAAGCTGTTCTACAGTGGTGTCAGATCAGATATTGTTCAATAAATGAATAAACCTGAAAATATTTTCCAAAGTTTAGGTTCAACAAATTATATTTCACATATTTTTTTTATTGTTTATCTTTCCAAGATTCATCCAAACTTGTCATGTAGCTATACGTCTAAATAAGACTAAAAAGGTTTGGGTTTGGTTGAACATACTTGAAAGAATCCTTTTAGTAGGTCCTCATCTGAAGGGTCTGGAACCAGACTAGGGCTAATGTAAAGAAAAGGCACCAATAAATCAACCAGTGTTTATAACAATTTTAATGACATTTGATTATAAGTATATTTGTCTGAAATTCTTTTGGGACTAGGATTATCTACAAATGTTGATTCATGTTTATTCATGTTAATTTGGAGGATAGAAAAACTCTGGGATCATGGGTACTTTTAATCTATATTCTAATCCATCAACCATGGCACGGATTTGATCCCTTATACATTTCATCTAAGCTTTTATCATTCTTTTTTCATCATCAGATGCTATTTTCAACAAACCCGTCAGCATGGTGATTTAGGGAATCATAAAATAAAATATTAGATAATGTTATGTCAATTTCCACCCACCTGTTTTGTAAATATCCATATCGGATATTCACTTTTTTACTACATCTTTTACCCTGTTCATGTACTTTTTTGTAACAATTTGGATGAGACTCTAAAAAAGTGCTGAGTTAAGCCAGGGATTAGAAAGAAAAGTTTTTTGACAATACAGCCTTTTGATCACTGATTGGTCAATCTCTGAACTCATTGACTGGCTAGAAAAGCTCTTAGCTCTAAAGCTCTCCTGTTTTTTGATGGTTCATCCTTTTTTAAACAAAACCTTTCATTTAGGGTGAAAAACAAACACATACACAGCATTAAGAACAGCATTCCTTAAAAAACATGGTTATTTATTTATCGATTGAGGTACCTAGAAAAATATAATTAAGCACTTGAAATGAAATCATATAGGCAACATATTTTTTCAGCGTAATTGACTTTATTTTAATTTCAATTGGCAACCAGTGTTTGAGTGACTCTCACTTTCAAGCACAGACATTTTTGAAAAACTTCAGGTGCAAAAATTTCAATTTAAATTGTAATTTTCACTCAACTCAACTGACAAATTTTTCAATCCATATTTGCCTTGTGGAATGAAGTTAAAGTTGTTATTACTTATAGGCGTTGCGTTATTGCTCAAATATTAGATCCTCCCATTTTAAAAGCATGCATCTGCACAATTTGCTATTTAAACCTTTTTTTTGCCACCCACATTTTACAAAAATGAATTAACGTTTTATGAAGTAAAATGTCTCTTCCCCTGTTGCCTTGTGAAATACCCTGTCACTCAATTTCCTTCTCTGATTATCAGTATTTGATGACTAGAGAAAAAGTAATGGCAGGATGCCTGCGGTTTTTTGAGCTTTGGCCAAGGACAAAGAATGCAAACAGTTTTGGCAAGTTCTTCATCACTAAGCTCTCACACAACTGGTATAAGTTCTCTTTGCAAGCAATAAACCCCAAGCTAAACATATCTCCTGTCTCACAGCCTATAATTATTCAAAATGGTGGGATGAATAATTGCAGATGCTGTGTAGATGAGCTTCTGACGTTTAACAAAGTCCTCAAAGGGTGGACAGAGGTTTAATGTAGTCCTTAAGAGAGCGGAGTCTATTAAATTGAGTAAATTTTTGAAGGTTGGTTTGAGCAAGAGTACCACGTATCTTGTATTATTAGTCACAGACAGCGCGTTTCTTCAGGATTTCTCCAAATGAACAAGTTTCTTGCAAACACTGAATGATGCGGGCTGTGATTCTGTTCATTGATTGAGGTTGAAGGCAGTCTGTTTCTCTAATCTAATATACACGATTGTTATTTCATTACTGTACAAGCCCTGGATGGTTCAGACCATAAGATGATACACAAAGATTGTGCTTCATCTTCATCTGTCAGATTAAAATTCCTCCATCTTCCAGAAGCCTGGGTGGAAATAATACAGCGATGAAGTACATTGTTGAAAATGTAAACCAGTGTTTTGTATTTTCTGTTCTATGCATGTAGTGCAGCAATAACAAGTTGACAAGACGGCATGTACTGTGTTGAAATGTCAATAGATGTTTTTTTTCTCTATTATTTGTCTATTCAGCTGAATAATGTTGGATTGTGGATGAGGATATTTAGGCAAGTACTAGATGCACATTTATTTAAATACTACATTTTTGATATTTTTGAGGTGACCAACATTTCAGCGTTTTTTCTGGATAAAATTAGTTTTTGTGATAAATTTTAAATAAAAAAGTTGCTCAGCTTGAAGGAGTTTGTATGAATTTAATAAAATGGAGATGAAAGTGCAGTCCATTTTAAACAATAAACTGATTTTTGAAATGGTAAGGTATTTTTGAGGGAAGAGAAGAAGGAAGGGAGTGGCAAGGAAAGAGGAAAGGAAGGCGGTAATGAAGGATGGCTGACAGGGAAAGAGAGAGAGAAGGAGCAGGGGCATGGGAGGTCCTTCATGGCATACAGAAGGAATGTCAAACATGTAACCTGGGGGTAATAACCCTGGGGGAAAATATGGCAGTGGGTTGTACTTTTGAAAAATTTAACCCACACAATCTTGAATTACCATGTAACACAGTTCAACCTAGTTTTTCTGCCTCTTTTTACATCGCCAAGAAAGAGACTTGGCATACATTGAGGTGGTTTAATTAACCTGTTGTATTCTCTATCCAACATGTAAACTCACAGGACACAAAGTTCAAGCAAATATAATCAAAATAAAAACTGTTTTAACTAAACTGAGATTAGAAATAGTTGTCATCTCCTTCAACAAACATGCAGGTCTGGAATCGCTCATTAGTGGCATATTGTACTTTTAGCAGAGAAAAAGCTATTAACTCTTTAGTGGTCATTGAGGCGTCACGGTGGCGCAGTGGGTAGCACGGTCGTCTCACAGCAAGAAGGTCGCTGGTTTTAGGCTCGGCTGGGGCAGGTGGCATTTCTGTGTGGAGTTTGCATGTTCTCCCAGTGATCGCGTGGGTTTTCTCCGGGTGCTCCGGTTTCCCCACAAGTCCAAAGACATGCGGAATAAGTTAATTGAATAAGAACGATTGCCCATAGTGTGAATGTGTGTGTGAATGTTTCCCAGCGATGGGTTGCGGCAGGGAAGGGCATCCGCTGCGTAAAACATATGCCAGAGAGTTGGCGGTTCATTCCGCTGTGGCGACCCCGAAAGGGAATAAAGCCGACATGAAGATGAATGAATGAATGGTCATTGAGATTTAAAAAATATAGGATGTGGAACTAGTTAAAAGTTGAGACTAGTTCAAATGAAAATAAATCGAGACTGTAGTTTTACTCAATGTAACAACTACTCTAAATCATGTGCTATGTATCACACCTACATTTCCCTTTATAATAACACTACATTGGGCTTAATTTTTTTTATATTTCTAAATGTTCTTCTATTTCTTTGCACCGGAAAAGAATACAAAATAATATTGTAACAAGGAAGAGCTCATTAGGTAATATTGTACTTAGATTGCGTCCTTTAAAAGTTACTCCTAATGTCAGCTAGTTACCAGAATGAAAGACACCCAGGAGCTAGAAATACAGGTGTTGATACAGAATCAAATATTTATCACACTTTTGAGTGATGCATTTTTTGTAGAAACCTAACTAACTGTGTTCTGGGCCTATTTGGTCATTGTATAGTGTTAAATTAATCTTAAAATGTATGAATTGTAATATTAGTAGTAAAATTGTTTTTTTTTACATCAGATAGAAGCAAAAAAAGAGTTGGAACTTTAATAGTAAACTATAATTTAAGCCAAAGGTATTGGTTGAGGAATTGGCAGGTTAGATGATGACAAAGATAGATATTTACTCCATCTTTCATTTATTATTGTACTCAATTCAGAGTAAAATCGATCCCTATTTAGATAAAGTGAAGTTTACCCGCAAGACTTTACATTGCACCTTTAGATTTTATTTATTTGGATTTATGTACCCTCTATTTATTTTAATAATGCAAATGTTCGTAATGTTCACCAGGGGTCAAAAGACTTTTTATCCCTCACTGTATTTTTACAGTTTGAAACAAGAAGACGATCAGAATTCACAGGGTGTGCTCCACTGTTTCTTGCTCAGAGGTTGGTTCAACAACACAGCTACATGAACAATTGAGAAATCTGAGTTTATAACTTATAAAACACATTACAAACAGCTGGACCTGCTTTAAGGGATTTTGTTTATCCATGTATGTTCTGTTGCTTGTTGCACACTGGTACATAAAAATGTATACATTACATTTAGAAATATGAAAAAACAATAACTTCGATTTTCAGAGGTCTTAACAAATGAACTACAGGAAATAACAAAGGGTGAACGCTTACTTAGCTAACTCACGCTAGTCATCTCATTTACCCAAATAAAACTTAGCATAGCTCCTAATTGTACCTCCTCAAGCATCATAATCGAGTGTTGTACTCATGGTTATATCATCCTCATGTAGCTTAACAATCTCCAGGGGTGACCTGTTTGCCCCTGTGCCTCATCGTGTAAAATAATGAGTGACTCGCATTACCAGATCGTTGCTTCTCCGATGTATGAATCAGAATTGTACAAGCTCCCCTGTGGTTATTGGAATTGCTGTCTACATAAATATTATTTATGCGATCGGGCACTGGACTCTTCTGCTCTGTTGACTCTTTCTCACACACGGGAGAACCCTATTGATTTCTGCCTTTCCTTTCTGGCTCCATTTGCAACTGTTTGAATTAGCATTTCTCCTCCACTCTGCGTTTTATCTGCATAGACTGCTTGAAGTGGAAATACCCCCAAGGTTGTGAAGCGCCAAGAGGTGTAACATCAATAAACGCTCATGTTTGGGCTGTTTCGTCAAGGTGCATACAAAGAACGATTGAAGAGACGTCTTTGAGCCAGCACTGTGTCTTTTCTTTCCCTTCGAATGGATGTATTTGGCTCATTGTGATGCTGACAAACCTAGAAAATGGATTCTCTGGCTCTTACCGCCATGATTAAATAGCAGTTGATAAGATTGCTGTGAGGATGGTCATTTTTTCTACTGCCCTTTCGAGGGAGATTGTTATGGGAGTGGAGAGATCTAAACCCTTGTTTCTCTTGCTTTGATAGAGGGCAAATGTAAATGTCAGTTGTGTCAGGCAGTGGAAAGGTCTAGATGCCTGGCAGAAACTGCTAAATGAGTTCTGACAGCTTGAAAATTCAGTCCAGGAACGCAAAAAAAACTGGAAAACAATGCAAAAAACCAAAACAGTTATTGGTTGTTATTATTGGGACCGGCTGACCAATGATTCTCTATTCTCAAACCAGTCCATTTTTTCTTGAATTTTTATCAATCAATCAACTAATTAGTATAATTATTTTATATAGAGCTTTTTAGCAATTGTTTTAAAGACCTAGTGTGGATTAAGAGCTATATAGGGTTTCCTATTGGATAATTCTATGGCGAAGAAATAGAACTATCATATAATGCTACCTTAGGGATTGTAGAGAAAAGTTTATAAGTTAATCTCTGACTTTAAAGCAATTTTGCGTTCAAATAATGCACCAAGACACTTGTTTTTTTTTTTAATTTGATGAGAGAAAAAGCAAAATGAAAAAAAATATGAAAGCTACACACTGCTGATGACATGTGGTACTGTACAAATTATCATTGTTTTCCTCTGCACACCTGTGTTTTACCCACAGTTTCTCTGAGGCTATGCATGAATTGCTGACTTTGTTGACTTTAGAAGTGCAAACTATACACATTGCATAAAGAAGAAAATAGCAGAAAATAACTGAATTTTTTTTTTAATTTCCCAGTTTTTAATATAACACTATAGCAGTTGATTCAACACTGAATTCAGTGTCACTTTAGCTCTGATTGAGTTGTTGTTGTGTCCTCTTAAGAATTTATAAAGAAAAAAAGAATTTATTCAAATTATTTATTTAACATAATGTAATCATTAAGAGCAAACATGTACTCTTACATTTTCCTACCCAAATAGTGAAGCTTAATTAGCAAGTCGTAAAGCGCTTTACATCTACAACTTTACATATACACAGCAACAATTCCTATGTCCAATTTCCATTTCAAATGACTCTTGAGTTACTTACATTGACAGGTTTGTAAATAGTGTTTCATTCAACACTGGGACAGTGCTTATATCGGACCACACCGATATAATTTTTTATAAAGTTGTTAAAGCACAAAGGCATATGGTGTTCCAGCAGAGTATATCCTAAAATTGCTGTTAAGCTTAGAATAAGAGCTATTTAAATGACTCAAGAAGAGTCAGATGCAAATGTGGCTTTACATGTTGCTATAGAGCTTACATTCACCATCTTGAGCTAGATAAATTATAAATTCCATTTCAGGAAAAGTCGTGAACTGAGAAGAGCAGAGCTTTTATTAGATTTCATTTTAGTATAGATAGCAGCATCTGAAAGCTGAGTATAGACGGAAATGACCTACTTGGCAATTTTAGTGTTCGAGATCCTTATTTTCGAATGCCAGTTGGAGCAATGTCTTATATTTTAACACTGTTTGGTTGAGATCTGGCTCCCACTTTCATGTCCAGAAGAACAAGCTTTTAATGCTTGAATCTGATGTAGGATACCTGTGATACACTCCCATACCCTGTGAAACTACCTGAGCTAGACACTTGGAGCTACCGTGTCCCTTGTGAAAGTGTTGATTTGGTAATAATATATTTTTAAATTTTCTTATTCTGGAACATCGAGTACACCATAGAATGGCCTCTTCCTTCATTCAGCAATCTTTAAAGAGCTCATTATAGTTTAGACCCAGGGACTGGCCACTCTATTCTAGTCTGAACCCTTGGTTTAAATATTTAGGAGGGGTATTGGGTCATTATTGTGATGAAATATTAAAGTGGCTGTTGACTGGCAGTGTATAATAATATTGATTAGCATTAACCTATTTGTATCCATCTCTGTTTAGCTTTTAAAGTAACTTGCTACTTTTACATATTGAGATCTGTGCTTTAAATCAGGGGTGTCCAAACCTTTTTGCTCAGAGGGTAAAATTTTATGAAGTGGAGATACCTGGGGGTCAACGGTTCCTTCTGTTTATTCCTTCATAAACATCAACGGTTCCTTCATTTTATTCACTGGTAAAGTGACACATAAATACACACTTAAACAATTATTTTTTTAATGAACAATGTAACCAAATAAAAGTCCCTCACAAAGATATTAAGACTCTAAAGACATAATTCTGCCTTTCATTAAAAGCATATTACACAATATGTATGGTAAATAGTACACTCAACTAGCACATAACATCAACAGGCATAACTAAATCTTATTCAACAGTTAAATGGTAAAAAAGTTAAAAGTTACAAATCAAGCAAAAGTGCTACAGCTTCGCTGATGGTCGGCTTTGAACTGATACTGGAGCAGATGTATTTTATTTTTAACATTACTATGATATACTGTATCTTGGGATTCAACATCAGTTCAAGTGGTCATGTTCGATCGATCTGGGTATGCTTTTTTACAACCACCCAGCAAGGTTCAGCCCGATTCGACCTCAGGAAGTGATAAAAAGTTGCACTAAAATAATTACAGTCCCAAGCAGAGCCTCGCTCTCTATCCCCATTCAAGCACGTGCACGAGCAGCAACCGCTGAATTAAGCGTGTACTCGTAAGCAACTTTATATTGCGCTAAAACCTACCTGAGTGACCATGATATCATGTTAGAATCCAATGATCTTTAGAAATAAGTGATTGTTCAAAATAAAAGTTTATACACAGATAATAATTACAATGGAAATAATGAATTATTTTTCGGCGTCCCATGGACCATTGCATCATGAGACTGAAGCTAACCCTAACCCAATCTGACACGTCAACCAGGCCAGACTTTGGACATACCTGGTTTAAAGTATTTCAAGATTTTTGACACTGTGCTTTGAAGAGACTTTTAAGTTTATGTCTATGCACAAAAATGGAGATGCCAGTTCAAGAGTTTTTATTATAGCAGCAATGAAAGCAAGAATAACAGGGTAAAGTTATAAAATAATTAACTTCGTGTTTTCTGCTGCTTTGAATGAGACTGTACAGAGCTCAGCTCATAACTACATGTGGTTGTCAGATGTACCCGACAGTGCTATTAAACACCTTGACGGCTGCACCTGAGAAACCGTATGTTCTGTATTTATCCAGGATTGGAAAATCTTCGCCTGAGAGAAAGATCTTTGGCATGCAGCTTTTCGAACAGACCTTTGAGGCCAAGAAACGCATCTGCTATCACCGCTGACAGACTTATCTGCTACAATGCAGCAAATACTGCAGAGAAGAAACAGGGACAATGTTAGGACCTATTTAATTCATTTATTCATGAGTGTAATTGAAATATTAACACAGACAGGGGACGAAGAATGCTTGGTTCTGGGACCTGGGTCTGTTCTCTCGACACTGCTCTGAATATTTTATTTAGATGCTGCTCTCACAGCTTCACAGTACAGGTTAATCAATTCATACTTCAGACACGCATGGGACCCTTGTACCACCATCATTAAAGTCTCACACAAGATGTTTAATAACGGTCCTTATTAGTGCAATACAAGAAATCACTCCTCAGGAATTTACATTTACATCTTTGTTTTTGACTAATTACAGAGAGATCCCATTTCCCTCTCTGATAAAAACAGGCCAATTAATGCTCTGAATACAGAGTAGGAGGCCTTTTAGCTTGGGTGTACAGCAGTTTCTGGTTGATGTATTATGAGTGAGCTCATTGCAGTGTGTGCCCACACATTTATCTAAATTTACTCGGCTGTGTTTGAGGCACTCTGTAAAAAACGGTACTTGTACTTGTTACTACTGCTAGTAAAAATGGTATCTTTTGTCTTTCATGGATAAGGATGTGTGTAGAACGGGAGAGGATTGAGTGGAATGGACAGGTTGGTTTAGACTCTCTTATCTTGTATAGTATGCAGTAATAAATTACTAATGTCTATTGTATGAAGCCATAACCACAAAACATGGAATTCCTTAAGTTAATCAACTGCACATTACTTTAATTTTTACTCTTGTTAACAAGATAAATGTATCTTCTCTCAATAGAAACAACAAAGTTTAGTTAATACAAATATAATGAAAGGTAATATTCATTCTATGTAAAACCTTTCATATATACACAAACCAATATTTATGCTTTTACATTTAGTATAGATCACAAAAAATACTGCAATATAAGTTAAAAATTATTTTTAGTTGACCTATTTTATTGTCAAAATGAAACTTTACAAGAATTCACGCCGATCAAAAATGCAATACAGGACAAATCATCCTATTGTGACTTAACACTTAAATGAAAGGTTTTGTTGAAAAGAGGGATGTTGCAGATAGACAAAGAAACTGCAAAAAGCTCACGGGAGTTCTGAATTACGAGACAAGTTTGAGACGAGTCGCAACCCATCGCTGGGAAACATTCACACACACATTCACACTTTAACACTATGGACAATCGTTCTTACTCAATTCACTTATACCGCATTTCTTTGGACTTGTGGGGAAACCAGAGCACCCGGAGAAAACCCACACGATCACAGGGAGAACATGCAAACTCAACACAGAAATGTCAACCCACCCAGCCGAGGCTCGAACCAGCGACCTTCTTGCTGTAGGACAATGCTACCCACTGCTCCACTGTGACACTTGAACTCATGACATATCAAGTAAACTCCCTCATGTTTATGAAATCAGAACTTGTGCTGGGTGCGGAGCGCAGTGGGAAAGCATAAAAAACATGCCTAGTTGAGTTGCACTGTTACAAAACAGATCAAAGGAAAAGTGACAATAAGTGTGTTTTCCCATCTGACTTTTAGTTCTGTTCATTATGGAACAAACCAATAAAAGATTTTTGAATGAATACAGACACCGTACTTGCATGTGCGTAGCATTACCAGATTGCGTTTGTCTGTTTTTAAAGCAACGATTATCATGGTTGCTCGTGGTCAAACACAGAATAGTGAGGATTGTCGTACTTTTAAAGAAATCTCGTCTGATGATCACATTCCCTCTCAGTTTCCTAAACCACCCAATAATGCTGCAATTCTCTTAGTGTTCAGCAATCAGCTCAGAGAAAGACGTTTAAAAGATCTGCTGAACAGTGTTATGTTAAGGCAAACAAACACCGTCAACAGTCTGTTCATGCACCTGATACACTGAATAAAAATACTATTGGCTAAAACGTATCTGCTAAACACTTTAGGTGAAGTGTTTATATTCTAGACAAATTCAAATGAAAAGAGTAGAGTACATTATACAGTATTGTATATACTATAGTATAGGTTATACAGTAAGTTATCATCCATCCATCTTCTTGTTGGCTTTTGGGATCGCCACAGAGGAATGAACCGCCAACTGGCATCTGTTTTACGCAGCAGATGCCCTTCCAGCCACAACCCACTAGGAAACATTCATGCACTTTCAATCACATTCATACACTATGGGCAATTGTTTTACCCAATTATCTTATACTGCATGTCTTTGGACTTGTGGGAGAAACCGGAGCGACTCTGAGTGTTATTTGCAAACTGTATCACATGTGTTAAGAGATTAAAACAGAAAATGACGTAGTAAAAGATGGAATTGAGTGGTTTGTCCCCAATTAACAATAGTGTTTTATATATATATATATATATATATATAATCTATATATATATATATATATATCATATATATATCTTATTATATAGATATATAGAATCATAATAAATATCTATATATATATCTATATCTATAGCCTTAATATATATTATATACTATATCTATCTATAATAATATATATATAGTAGCATATATATATTCGTAGTCTTCTACCACATATAAGAAGGACGAAAATTGAAAGAACGTTGAGTTTACAACAGTAGAGTGAATGAGCCTTGATATACTGAACACATACAGTACAAGTATATTTAGAGCAAGATGCTTCTGTAGATAGGTGTGCCTGCTGTGCAGTGCTTCGGTTAAGATGTTTGAGATGTCGTTCTTCCATCCTGTAAAAGGTTAGAACCATGATGAAATATTTCCTATGTTACTGTCAGGGGTGCATGTGTCTTCTGCATGACAATTTCTAGTATGTGTTATGTACTTCAGTGAACAAACACTGCTGCATACAACTGACAAACATTTGGAGCAAAGTGATACAATCGTAAAGATTTTTGACTACAGTATGCACTTGGATAGGTTTTTGTAGTTCAGCAATAACTGTACTATATGCAAACATATAAATATTGTGAAACATGTTTATTTTTGTACAATAGTAATAGTTAAATGGGTATTTATCAGGTTATTTATTTTGTTAAAATTTGACGGAGGAATATTTCATCCTCAATGTGTTTGAATACAGGCTGTTATTACAATATGCATTACAATATCTGATTTGTTGTGTGTTGAATAAAATGGCAGTTCAATCTGAACTTCTTTTATTTTTTGTCAAATTTGAAAGATCAGTTTTCTAATTTCATAATGAGATTCATGCCTCATTCAGAATGTTAATAAGTCGGAAAAAATAAGTTTGTTTAGATAACACAAAAATATATGACATTCTACCTCTAACATTACATTCTAACATTTTTTAGTTTTGAAATGTTGGTTGACCAAAGAGTACATCATTCTTCTTTGTTTTGCTAAAAATTATTTTGTGAACAAACACATTTTGTTGTCCCAGCAAATCAAGTGATTGGCTTGTGGCAGAAACCTTACTAAACCTGTTTACTCCTTCTGTGACGTAGTTCTTTTGCTGTCGATATCTAGATCACTTTTAGCTGGATTTTCAGCAGCGCCACTGTCTATTTTCCATGTTTTATAAATAATTTATTTTATGTTATGACAAATAACCAAACTACAGATTATCACAGATACAGAACAATAAATGAATAAAATAACAAATAAAAAATTCAATATCAGGTACAAATGTAATCCCAAAACCAAGTACTTTTGTTCTATAGTTATAGTTATATAATAGTTATAAGTGAGAAATATCTGGCTCTAAAATAGATTAATAAGAAGCAGTGTGCGCTGTATGAGGAAGCTGAGCAATCTCAAGTTGTAGTTTTTAGAGTCAATGTGACTGCAATGTAAACAGGCAGTTCAGAGTTACTTGCCCTCTCACCTTTTGGGGAGAAACCAAAGTCTTTCCAGAAACATATCTGTCATCAAAGCTATTTCAGTTTCCATTTAAGCAATGGAAAAGCTTGGCTAGAGACCTTTCTGCCTCTAGTCTCAGCAGTCAACCAACATTATGTCCATTAAATCTAAAGCCCTTTTTAGCATGAGCAACTTTAGATGCTATAGCAATCTTATATACATTACATTTGAAAAAAAGTTGAAAAATTGGGCACAGGCAACAAATCTGAATTTAGTATAAGACTTGCAGTGTAAACGAGACCCAAGAATGGATTCAAATGCACTAGAAAATTTGTGGGGAAAAAAGATTTGAGGGGGAACCATCCTTTGAAATTTAAAACCTTAACACCTTCAAAGAAGATTTGATTGTTAGATTTATGTGATGAAATAAATGGAAAAAAAATTGAAACATAGATCACAATTGGAATGCATTTAAGGAAAACTGAGATATGATTTTTGGCCTCATCACTGAGCCCTGCCATGTGCTCCTGCTGTCACATGTCGTTGCCACGGCAGCAACGAGGAAAACACCACCCACTGGGACGCAAGGCCTGCGCCGAGGCGTCGGGCTGGCACTATGACTCTCTCCTCGGGCTTTATCAAAGGAAACACTGAAACACTGGGAGATGGAGCTGCCACTAACCATCAGAGTCGGGGCTGTGTCACGCTATGAAGGAAGACTGCATTTATGTCTGTGGGAAAACTGGCTTCAGTGCAGAGGAGGGGTCATAGTACTGTCTGTTTATGTGTAGCTAATGCATCGTCGTGACCCATGTGACTCCACGGGTCTAGTTGAATCCATTGGGCCTGTGGACATGTTCCTGCAGGAGTCACGGTTCACACTTCACACTGTTTTCCTGCCTCCCTCCCCCACCCCGCCTCACAGATCCATGTGTTTGTGCTCCGTAACCATGTGTTTTACGCTGCCTGCGCTCTTTGACTTCTGTTGACATGGGAAGTCTCTGCCCTCAGCTTGATTCTGCTTTGCTTATTTTGAGCTGAAAGCATATACATTTTTTATGTAAAAAAATAAAATTCAGCATATACAAATATTTTAGTATGGTAAGAATGTTGAACAGAAATATAATTATGGAATTTTATCAGGGCTGTTTTTATATATGACATATATAATTCTCAATGCAATTCATTATCACTATAAGTGTACTGTGAACTCTATTATTGCCTAATTTCACAGCATAAAATAAGGATTCGCATTGTGCTCCATGGAGGCTAAGCGGGAAAGAGTCAGTCCTTTATCAAAGTTTGGAAAAGCATCAATGCTTTTCTGTGCTAATTCTCTCATTAATTCCCCCCTAAATGTGTTAATTTAAAAAAGTATTTTTCTAAAGTGAAATTCTTGTTGTCTTTTAACTTTTTTACCCCCCAATAGGAACCCCATTAATCCCCCACGTTTAAAAATAGGGTTAACCCAGAATACCCTATATTATAATGAGTGTTCATCTTAACAAGGTGATTTTCCAAGCAAAAAAGATTACCAGTAAAATTTTCTTATTGAAAATGTCTTTATTGTTTAAGATTATTTTGAGACATTTTAACTTTATTGGGGTAGGACAATGGAGACAGACACAAAGAGAATTGGGGGAGAGAGAGGGGGGTGTATAAATACAAAAACATAAATAATTAGGTTAATAGAATCAGTAAAGCAAATTTGAAGTTATATCGGGTTTTATCAAAAAGCCAATGAGCCTAGCCAGACACGTCTGTTGAAGTATACCCTATTACAAATATACAAACATATCGGGAAACCTTTCTAAGCAAGTTCATTTCATGCTAATTGCTTACAGTTAAATACTTCCCTTAAGATAGATAAATACCTTGTGAGATAATGACTAGTGACTTTCTTTCTTGGTCTGGCTACCACTTTCCATTGGGGGGTTGGGTTCTGAAGACACATTCCTTCATTTGGGGATTATTTCACTTGCCCAAAGGGCTCATATCATTGGGGTTTTTGCAGTGAGCTTGGGGACTCACTGTAAAAACCCCAATGATAAGAGCCCCTGTGGGGCAAGTGAAATAATCAAGTGAAAGCAAGCTTGCTTGCTTTGTTCTAAAGATCAATCTAATGGGCCTCATCAAGTCCAGTGGGCAAACTAGCAAATATAACTTTCCTATTTTAGTTTCTGTAAGGTGTTTTGTACAGTTTTTTAATAGTGGTTTACTTTACTAATGTCAGTAGAACTGTTCATAAAAAACTGTAGAAAACAAAAAGAAACCCTTCTTTTGAAATGAGTATGAATCTTGTTTCCACCGAATTCCAAAACGAAACATATGACGCTTCAAGCGGGGGCTGCTTTCCAATAAAGTCCTGACCTTGAAACATTCATTCAGGCTGTCTTAGAAATCTTTATGGCTTCAATCTAGCAGACATGTTTCCTCGGAAATGACCATTGATCCCAGGCTCCTCTACAGATGGTGACCTCCACACAGATAACAGTCACCTCTATCGCCATCTCCAAAAGCCAAAAAACCAGTACTATACGGCACGTAGAAGATATACCTCAACATATCAGTTCTAATAGAAATAATTTGGTTATGTAGTTAAGTCTTTTAGTTCTGTAGAGCTAAACGGCATGCTCTGAGGTCTTATTCAAAGGCCGAGTGATTAATGGTGCAGGAGAACAGGGAATTGGAGTTTGGAGATCAGGACAGACTCTTATCTTGTGCTCTAGATTGCATAGCTCCATTCATTCTGAGCTCTATTCACTCCTGGTACTGTACATTTATTTTTAGGCCAATTTGCACAAATCAGCAGCCTGTGTGCTTTATAATCCTAAGATGGAGCCAGCCTCAAGCCTGCAGCGATCTTCTTTCACAGGAAAGGCCTGTGTTTTCTGAATAACCCTTCTCAGTGACGGCACCTCCAGTTATGCTCTTATATTAGCTGATATGATCGCACACTGCCACATACTCACTGGACTTTCTTTCAGCTATTGTGTACTTCATCATAACAGCATTATGTAATTGGTAATCTACCCCATAAAAGGAAAGTGAGCAGTTGTTAACTAATTGGTATTTCATTGTTAGCCGAATGAAATAGACAAAAAATGTAACCTTTCTGTAAAATGTTAAAAGTTTCTGTTTACTTTTGTTTTGTATAAATGTTTTTAAACTGTGCATAGAATATCATAATCAGAGTTTTTGTACAATGTTAAAAAGTCTACAATGTAAAAGTTTAGGCCTTTAAAATTCATTTCTAGGCCAGAGATTGAGAAAATGCTACCCAAAATGGAAAATGAATGGTTTGGTTTGCTATAGTAGTCTGAGAAAATGCGTTTTATAAATCCTCAAAAATGATGTTTATCAGTGCCATAGTTTGAGAAAAGGCTCTTATACACTTAAAATTGTAGTTAGTTGTGTAGTGTTAGTTAGGTTAGGTTGACAGATATTGGCACAAGACTAATAAATGTAAAAAAAAAAAACGTGTTTTTAAAGCATTGTCAAATATTGAGAAATGTCCATCCATCCATTTTCATGTCGGTTTTCTTCCCTTTTGGGGTCGCCACAGCGGAATGAACCGCCAACTTCTCTGGCACATGTTTTATGCTGCGGATGCCCTTCCAGCCGCAACCCATTGCTGGGAAACATTCACACACACACTCATTCAAACTTAACACTATGGACAATCGTTCTTACTCAATTCACTTATACCTCATGTCTTTGGACTTGTGGGGAAACCGGAGCACCCGGAGAAAACCCACGCGATCACGGGGAGAACATGCAAACTACACACAGAAATGCCAACCGACCCAGCCGAGGCTCAAACCAGCCACCTTCTTGCTGAGAGACGACCGTGCTACCCACTGCGCCACCGTGACGCTTATTGAGAAATGTCTCCTCTAGATGAAGATTGGGGCTATTTTAATGTTTATCAGGCATTTAAAGTGAGATAAGAATAACGCATATTTGATTAGTGAGAATTCAATATTACATTATGCTATATTTATTATGTAAAAGCATACATAAACAGGATTAAGTCACTATGACAGTAAGCTTTTTGTTGGTCAAAAGAGCACTCAAGGTTGTGAGTTTTGTTTCTCTAGAAAGCTGATAAAAGGAGCCACCACTGACTTGTAACCCTTTGTTTAAACCCCTGCTTTTCACTCCAGCACAGCTGACCTAACTCTTAACACCTTGAGTGTCGTAAAGCTGCATGAAGAGAATGAAAGATATATTTTCTAATGGCAATTATTTATGGTCACATTTTCCAATACATTTAACACTCCAGATGCTGTTGTATGCCCTATTTGAGGACATAATTTGATACGTTTGTGCTTTTGTTGTTAAGTGGATATTTAACCTATTTCTGATTTAATAGTTTTTTTTTTTTTTTTTTTTTCACCAAATAAGTTAAGAGTTAGCAGTATTACATAATCTATGAGCAGTTAGAACTATGGAAAACTAATTATAGTCTAGGCGGAAGATACACCATAAACAAAAACCATAGTAGTTCTGTTTACAACACTTATAATGCAAAAGCTAAAAGTTGTGTTGAATTAAAAAAAGTTGTACTCATAATATCCAGTTAAGTTAATAATTTGACATACAGCTTTGTTCATTTGCATGTATTTAACAACCAGGTATCATAATGTTTATGTTTTGTTAACATTAACATGTTTTGCTAATGTTTCAGTTTTACCATGATTAACTAAATTATTCAAGCCGAATACTTTCATAGCTGACATCACAGAGAAATCCCCCATGCTCAAAGCATTCCCCCTTTCCCTGCTGCACCTTTAAACTAGGACACAGCGCTCCACCTGATCATATGGCAGAGCACAGGCCCGAGCAGTTCCACACGACTGCCTCATCAGACAGGAAGTGCCCCTGACACTTGCACAGTGAGCTTTTAGATCCCAGGCATGCTGCAGGACTTTAAGATTTCATAGTGAGCTGTTAATGCTGGAGGCCCGAGTGTCTCTCTCACTGATTTATTCATTACGGATAACCAACACAAGTGCTGAAGAGTTCTGCTCTTTTTCTTTTTTTCAAAACTGTAGACCTCTTCAAGTATAAAAAAAGTTTTTTTGTCCTTTTGAAGTTTGCATACAATAGAGTTCTGTGGACACTTTGCCCGAATAATAATTTTTGTAAAATATTTGTGTACGATTACAGGGAATTCTTACAGAAGAATTAGATTTATATTTCCATATCTATCTCTTCTACAATTCTTGTTCTCTCTCTCTGACATTGATAAAGACTTTTTAATCTTAAATGAACAATGTAGAATTCTGTAGACGGATTGTTGTGAATTTGTCTTGTCTTACTTGCACATTTTCCTCACATTCCCCTATGTGCGAAAAATCATTAAAAATGTCTCTCTTTAAGATTGATTGGCTAATCTTGTTTCTTTAATGTAATCGCTTAAGTGCAGTGCAAGTGACCAGTCGGCCAGATATGGAGGGACCCATACCTGGAATTTGTGCTCTGCATTTAACCCATCCCTGTGTACACACACACAACAGTGGACAAACATACCATGAACACACACCCGGAGCAGTGGGCAGCCATGGCTGTGGCGCCCTGGGAGCAGTCGGGGATCTGGTGCCTTGCTCAAGGGCACCACAGCTGTGGTTGTTGATGATGGGAGAGCAAGTATTTCATCGCTCACACCAACTTCAACTCAGTGGATCTGGGGATCGAACCTGGGACCTTCAGATCACAAGTTGATCTCCTTATCCACCGGACCACAACTGCTTAAAACTTCTTAAAACTGCTTAAAAGGATCATATTATGAACAGCCTTGGACAAGTCCTGGTTTATCCACTTTTATCAATTTTTATAAAAATTTTGTCAAAATCATCTATTTATCAAGCTTGCATATCCTTGCATATATATTTTTAAGGAAGACTGGGTGTGTCTGATTGCTTTCTAACAGCTCTACTCTCCTCAAAAACTCTAATTTTATGCCTTACCCATATCTTTTCTTCAATCGATTAGAGGCTGAAGGTCATTTCAAACCTCTCTCCATTAGTAAGAATAATCCCCTCTAATTAGATGGAAGTACGATTGAACAACTGAAAGTCAAAGTCAGACTCATGCTTTATCTTGGAATGGCTCTTTGGCATCATCCCATAAAACACTTGAGATCCTGCCTAATTAAGGTCAAGTTAAGGATAAGCCTTGAATCCAGCACCTGATGAGTATCAGTCCGTTGATGTGACCTGAACTCACTGCAGCTCATTTCCTGAATGAAAAATGAGCCTTTCATAAGAAATATAGTTGTTTGTCTCGTCCATCCTCTTTGCTGTTTACTAGTGGTCTGAATTAATTCAGATACTTTATGCTCTGTATGCTTAGAGTTTATTTTTATAAATGAAAAAAGTCTTGTCTGCTGTGAATGTCAAAATATGTATTTAGACCTAGTGTCATTTCAGAATTTTAACCACAGAGAACAAAAGACAATTCTTTCTTTAAGGCCAAACAGTATGTCTGAGTGACATGTCTAAGTTGTATTTTAAATTTGTGTTTGCTTTGGTGGGTTTTAAACGTTTAGTTTCTGGTTGAAATCAAATGAGGCCTCCTATAAGTCAATTAGTCTTATCTTCAGACTTCATGCCCATTGAACGTTGGCTAAAGGTCTTTTGGGTTTGGTGCCTTTGTATGAAGGCATTTCAAGAATCCTGGAGTCATTATCGGATCTGATGTAATTGGTTGAGAGAGTGTCGCAGTTGTTTTTGTTCCGCTCGAAAACTAAATTCAGCTGTAAGCTTGAGAAAAGATTTTTTTACTAGCTGTGTGCCCCCATCGATTTGATAATAGAAGATTGTTGTTCCATTCTTGTAACAGAGCTAAAAACTTTATCTCTCGTCTTCTGTGACTTTTTTTCCTTGGCCAACTTGTTGGATGTTTTTACGCTCCGAAACATGACGCTATGAAATATAACATGGGGTTGGTTGTTTGTCATGTCAGTCAAAAACGGCCTCAAGGGCGGGTCTTGAGCGCAACAAAGCTGGCAAAACCCCAAGAACTTCCCTGAAGGTCTGGCTATGTGAGACTAATTAGGCCAAGGCTTTAATCTTTAAGTGCTTCTATTTTCTTTCTCTTGTTTTTAATCTACAGTAACTTGTTGTAATTTCGATTTAAGCAGATAATAAAGTACTACGAAACGTCAAAGAAATGAATTTAGTTATGTAAAAATACATTGTTCAGTGGATTAAGTGCATGGCAATGTATTCAAACATCTTACTTTTTTCATTCAACACTTAAAAAAGTTATGTGAAATTGAGTCTGGATTGAAAATTTAAATATTCAGAGCTAAACTGACATAGGTTGTCATACGATTACCCGTGATTGTAAGGTGGACCTGCTGTTTTTATTAGACAGGCAGTATGGTTAAAACATAGTCCTACATCACCCAGGGTCATTGATCCTTTTTCAAAGTTGGATAATTGTTTTACTTTTTCTTAAACCTTTATTTGTCTTCTTTTATTTTGGTTTGTCAGTTCATTTAGATAATTTGTTTTAGAAACAACTATAAATTTAAATTCAGAGAGCGTTTTTAAGGGGGGGAGCTTCTGTAAAGGCCAAAGTGAAATTATCTTTATTAATCTAATACATTGCTTAGGATTCAGCTCACATCTCTGTCTGTAAAATAACGCATCATCTTGGTTTTGTCATTGTGTGTTCTTTTTCATTTCAAATCCTTTGACGGGTTTCATTGAGGCCTCTTTGTGAAACTAGCATCGTAACACTATGTTGAATGTGAGAATTGTGCTCTTATGGCGCCATTGCTTTGGCTTCCCTGAGGTTTCCCAGTGTCTCACATAAGAGGCCCAGAGGGAGAAGCTCCCATGAGAAAAACACTACTCTTGCAAGCACTTGCTTTCAGTTAAAAAAAAGTCATTTAAGAAAGCACAGCATTTATGACTTTCATCCGTGGTGTAACCATGGAAACTACTCACGTCTTGAACAGAAGACCCTGAGTATATTAAAAATGCAACATAGTATACATGTTTATTTACATTCCTCCATCTTTCTTCATTATCTCCTAAATATGCTTTGGTAGCAAAATTTGTATTGGGTTATTCATCTCTTTTGGGGAAAAACAGAATTACTGATGTAGGGTTGCCATGCCAACAGCTCAAGAATGAATGCTAGATATTTTCAACTCGTTTGAGTTCCACAGTTAGTTAGAAACCTCTTGTAAGTGGGCATTATATTTGTGACCCCTTCCTCCCTTCATTGATGATGAAATGAGCTGTAAGTTGCCAATGCTTGCTCTTCTTCATCCATCATCTACATTCTGTTCATCTGCAAGATAGCAATGCATTTTCTCTGTCTTTTCATATCAATCTATGGCTCATGCTGTTATGTTTAATGATTACTGTGCTTATTAATATTAGGTGGCAGAGAGAGAGAGAGAGAGAGAGGAGAGCGAGAGAGAGAGAGAGAGAGAGAGAGAGAGATGAAAGACTGACAGGCCAAATCTCTGAGATGAGGCAATGTGTGGAAGAAAAAGAGAGGGATGAAGTCATTGAAAAGGAGAGATAGAAAGAGAGAAACACAGAGATACATGGGTTCTCTTGGCGCCCGCATTTTCCTGTGCCCACGCTCTTCCTCCCACATCATTCACATGCAGTTCTAACCTCTCACTGCATTTTCTCTCTCTCTCAATCACCATCACATGCTCTCTCTTACTCCCTCTCTCTTCTTATCTCCTGTTCTCCTCTTCCTCACAGATTACTTATTGTGGCATGCTATGTCCCTAACAGTAGGAAATCACAAAGACATTGCTTATATTCCTCTCTAGGGGGTGAATACGACTTCTGTTTTATAGGGTAAAAGCCAATCATATAAAAGCTGTAACAAAATGTTTCATAATTTCTACTTATGTGTGTGTTTTTATGCTTTCAAAAGGAGAAATAGTGTTGGTGATGATAAAAACAGATAACACCACCAACACTACATATTTTTCTATTCCCACTATTCGCCATTGTGTAGTAAACAAAACATATTTCAGATTTACATTGTGTTATATGTTGCAAAACAAAATACATTTGTACTTAGTTCCAATAATCATTTCATCTCTGGACTCTTGGTGTTGTAATTCTGAATGAGCTTCTTCATGAATTTTTGTTCATTTGATTTCTAGGCACTTGTGCTAATTAGATCTCCTGTTTCCAGTCAGCCATTGTGAATTGTACTATATTAGTTTCGGGTGTTTCTGTGTCTAAAATTACTGTTTGGGTTATATTAGTATCTGTAGACGTTTTTATTCTTATGTAATTTGGTGTTCTGTTTATTCCGATGGTGTATGAGCACCTGCTCATGTTACATAAAAATAAACCATTATGAAAGATATGTTTGGTGAACAAAGAGGATGCCAGAATTTCTGCTTATTAAACATCAGTTGAGAAATTTAGGGGTAGTTTCTGATGTCTGATGCCTCGGTCAGACTAGCGTTTGAGAGCTCTGAACACTACCGTACGCAGTGCAGACCCCTCCAGCAGGTAGCGCGTTATAAGAAAAAATAAAAGCTCTAATATACAAGTCTAAGCATTAGCAGGTTTCACACTGAGCCCTAAACAATAAACATATGCTCTTACCTCTCCAGTCTGTGTAGTCCATCTCACATGATGCGATATCGCAGGTCAAAGTTTAAGTTCAGCTGAACTTTCGTCAGAGCGGAATCCAAAATTTCACAGCATAGGCAGGAACTTCAGGTTTCATGTGGTTGTACGTAATCCAATTTAAGTCAATGGAGCTGATTTCATAGTCTGACATTAGAGTGTGAATAAGTTTACCTAAGGGCCACCTGATGATTGTTGGATAAATAAACGATACACTCCATGTATTTTACCAAATTTCACTGTTGACAAGTTTTTATAAAAAATCAAACATTTTCTTGATTTTTTCCCTTTTCCACTTCCTTAAATTAAAATAATATTGGAGTTTTCAGACAGAGTGGTGCTCATTGGTGCATTGGTTTCCGTTTAAGGGAATGAGACGCTGACGGAACATCCCTGTGAGACCCCAGGGGAAACAGAAGGCCAGAATCAAGTCAGTAGAGAGAAAATATGTGGAAGGGAACGTAAAAAGAATTTGTGAGACAGTACTGAATGTTGAAACAGCCTCAAGATCCTGTTCCCATACTGTCACTACAAATAATCATCCAAAGGCAATATGCTATCTGCAACTTGCTTACTTTGGTTTGTTTTAAAAGATAATTTCTTAGGCTGTAGTTGTTGGAATTGTCATCTTAGGTTATGCACAACGTCAGTTGAAAATTTCAGGTGCATTTGTGATTCTCTCTCAGCTCCATGATTCTTAAGGTAAACTTTTTGATAGATGGGGTTAATGGTTGAATAAGCTGAGGGTTTTCTCATGTCCCAGAATTCCTTGGTTTACTTCCAAATGTCTTCACATCTTTTCTGTAGGTGTCAGGCTTCATTTATTTGTCTCATAGCTCTCTCTTGCACAAGCTGTCATAACTATAGAACTCTTTAAATGCCAAGCCAAAGTCAACACCTGGAATGAGCTTGCTCTAGATTGTTAAAATATCAAAATCAAAATACGTTTTATTTCTTTTCCTTTTAAACGTGAAAAACAACAGCCGCTTTCTTGATTTTATTTTTTTCAAGCTTTTCAAGAATTTGTACTTGGTCAAATTGTGTTTATCCGTTTGTAGATTTTTTTTTGCTTGATCTAGGTACACTGTAAAAATATCTGTAAAAACTGATGACAGAAAGTTACAGTTTTTACTAAATTTTAAAACTTGGCGTTTCTAAAATAACTAAATGTAAAATGTAAATTAAATGTAAAAACTAAAATGTCCATGTATTTTAACAAATTGGTCGATTGTATAATTTTCTAATACAAATCCGAACCAAACATTGGAAACTTTATAATAGGTGGTATTCAAACTTTGAACCGAGGAACACCTAAACTTCAAGTCTTGCGCCCTAACCCATAAACTGACCCGAACAAACAAGCTTACTACCTCAACACAGACCCTAATTTAACAGAAACATGCCAACATAACAATTTATTTTAGTAAATAACTTCAAGCTCAGAAAAAAAGTTAACAATAGCCCAAGGCATTCTCAAAATAAGACAAATAATCCATACCCTAAGAATCTAAACAGGACCAATCAAAACTTATTGCCTATTCTTAAGATTATATATCTTTACTTAGATAACAATTTTAAATTCAAGGAGGTCAACACATCTATACATTTTTTTACTATTTCCTCAATCCATGGAAGATAACTTTACTTCCTTACTCCTAACCTACAGTAATTGTCCTTTTAAGAAAGCTGTGGAATCTTTTAAAGTGAAAAGAATAAAGCAACAGACATTTCTGTCTCTCTTCAGTGCTGCAGACTACTTAAAGAATGAGGACATTTCAGATGTCAACTTCTGCATTTTATATCCCATCTACTTAATCCAGTGGCAAACTGTGTGAATTATACATCTGCACATCTTCCCTCTGGGCTGAGAGCAGCGTAAAAACCTGGGCTTGTTTGCTTCAAAACCCGATGCCTCATATGCATGGACAGTTGAGCTTTTTCAGAGTTCTGCAGTGTGTGGGCTGAAACGTAGAGGGGAATGCCACTATTGTCTGTGTGTCCCTGGCCACAGTTGGCTGTTGAATGGCCAGTGGGTTCTATCAGTAGATCCAGTGTCTCTGTTATGCTGATATGTCATGGCTTTTTTTATACAAATGTTATTTTTCAGTGCTTTCTGTTGTGGGAAACTAGTTAGATTTACAGTATACCAGACATGTGTGCATCTTGTGCAAGACCTTGTAAAGAAGTTTAATATAGTAGATACAAAACAAAATGTTGAACACAAACATTTTGTGGATGGAGAGGCTATCTTAAGAAAAAAACATTTGGGTTTCTTTTTGCTTTGGATTTCATTGCAACAGTTACACAGCTCTTTATATGACATCTTGAAGAGGAAGGATCAACTTAAGACTCCCAGTAGTCATAACCTTTCATAAGGCTAAGCACCAAGTATTCCAAAAAGGCCTGTACATTTTTGCATTTCCTCCTACAAGTGTAAATGTCTTCTTATGTCAATTTAAAAGCTTAAAATGTTTTTAACCTTAACTGAAGCGTTATTAAAAGAATAGCTATTTATTAAGAATATGGTACAGTTGGATCTATCTTCTCTGCACAAGTCCTGTGGTCTGAGAATGTGAGCATTTCTAGAATATATATTTATTTTTTTAATGTTTGGGACAATTAACTCATAAAAGTCCACTTTTGCAGTTGTTTTGCTGTTGTCTGAACAACTGACATATAGGGTCCGAAAACCACCATGTTTTTTTGTAATTTAAATAAACACAGAAAATTGTTAAATTGTTTCATCTGCCAAAAATCATAAAACATATTTTAACAAAATGGACATGTAGAGCTGCACAGAGTAGGCAGTGACAAGGGCTTAGGTGTGGCTAGGTAGTGAGGTGCATGCAAACATTATGGTCTACGTTTATGCACACCGTCAAGAGTCATTAATAATTAGTGTGCCATATCTTCCCATAGGATAAACCAGCACATGTTCATGAATAATTATAAGATACTGACAAAATAGGACAGTACAAACATATGTGCCATCTGGAGAATTTATTTTCAAAGAGGAAGACAGAAATGTAGAAAAAAAAATTGAAGTTACCCTATTCCCCAACCCACACATGCGCACACCACCTCTGGCTCTACACACGCACACACACACACACACACACGCACACATGCAAACACACACGCACACATGTACACATGTACAAATAAAACAAAAATGTAATTCTCCTAATGTGATGTAGGATATCGTGGCCCTTTCATACTCAGAAAATGGGGTCTGTGATATTACATTTCATAAGATCCATTTCCCCCTCATTACCGTTAATGCACCACTCAAGCTGCATCACCTATCTTTCTCATTTTGTGGAAAATATTTATATTTTTTAGACTATTAATAAATACCTCTAAAGAATCAAATGAGCTTGGGAGCAATAGCCAACTGCTGTCAAATTAAATGCCAGCCTTGCTCAGCTGCACATGACGAGTAAGGAACGATTGGAGTGGATTAAACATAGACAGAAGCCGGACATCTAAAATCTAACTCCATAGTGAACTCTGTTTGCATGCATGAATCTCTCAATTCTCAGCTCCTTGGAGAATAAAATGAGAATTTACCACATAAAGATGAATAGCCTACCGCTGGGATTAACAACAAAATTACAGATAAGGTTCTGTTTTATGAACTTTTGAGTGAGACATGGCTGCAATAAAACCTTGTAATTATCGCGCACATCTCACAAAATTGGCTCCAGACTCCCAGAAAGTAAAAGGAGGCTTCCAATTAGTAAAGACATAGCAACTCCATTCAAAGTGAGTCTTAAAAATTGACATAATCTTACAAACTTACAGAAAGCTTACTTTTTCACAGAGTTTTCATAAATTTTCTCAAAAATCTAATTACCTTATCTTAAATTGACATCTGATGTTCCCTTTAAACACAGAATGCTGAATCCAGAAAAAAAATATTTACAGCACAAGAGTTCTCCTCAGTACAAAATTGTTACAGACACTTTATTAATGTTGATTTTTTTTCTTACCCAAATTGTTCAATCACATTTCCATTCACACTGATGCCTTCTGAAAGGCTGTCGGTGGAGGAAGCCTTTTAGAAGAGATGGCTTGGAATCTAAATGTGAACAAATCCAAAACATGTTCCAAAAAACTATGATTAACTAAGTCTTTGAATTTTTACATTTCTTTGATATTTCATGGGACTGTATCATGCGCTGATGTAATCGAGAAATATGAGTTGTTTAGAATAATATAATGACACCATATGTCATTAGAACCTGCTGATTAAGTCTCTGATCCCCTCACTGAGCAGCAGATAACCAATCCTGAGTGGTCAGCTTCTAAATCCTAAAACCTGGCTGCTGTCCGATTACTTCTACAAACCAGTAGGCTGTTGTCTGCATTTAACCTCCGTGCTCTTTACAAGTACATGCTCTGATCGCAACAGAAAAGTAGGTGTTAAGTTTACAGCTACGGAAGAAGATATCTTTAGAGCAGGAAGTGAGGATGTGGTTCTTTGAGATTTCTCCCATGAAAGAGAAGATTCCGGATTGGATAACATAATGAAATCTGACCTGCTTTGCAAGGTACAAGGCCCTATTCTCTCCTGGCTTGGCTTCTGCTGTAATCAAGATTCCACTGTCTCACTTCGTCAAATATTAATTTGAAAGATGAGTCAGTGCATGGAGCATTCTAATGCAGCTAGTTTAAGAGCCGTGTGTTTGGACTGTTTTACTATTTTAATTCTGAAGGTGACCCAAAGCAGGTGTCCAGAAACGCTCCACGATGATGGGGAAGCAGGTTGAGGCAATTAGATATCCTCCTCAAACCGTTTCCCTGTTTGCCTGCTGAAGCATTGTTGTGTTTGTTTTGCACACCCTATAAGAGAAAACACCACACGAACAATTAAGCCATCAAAGTCAGGCATACGTGTGCAGTTAACTGATACTTTTTGATTAAATTTGAAAGGGAGTCACTAAAAGCCTCCATGACCTACTTAGGATGTTGATTTCCACACATCCTTCTCGACATGCTTTAGAATGAGTTGATGATGCAAACAGCAGTCAGCCATTTCAGCTCTGAAGATTGTTTTTTACAATATTTTCTATTTCATCTTATTGTTTTAATAGCTGACCTAGGCTTTAATAAAGGACTTGAATTATGAGATGTTCCTGTTTTCCAGCCTTGCTCTTTGTTTCATTCTCAGTTTGGAGCAAATGTTTTTGTTTTTATTTTTTTAACAAGAGCAACAACTGTACATTTATTATGAATAGATGATGCATAGAATATACATACACTTTTTTTTTTTTTACAATTTTACAATCTGAAGTAGTCATTATACCTTACAAAGAAAACAGAGTTTAAAAGATGTGTGAAATTTGAATTGTAGGATTGACATTACATCATGATTTACACGCTATGATGAATGATTCTATAGCTTGTGACTGTGGCCGTTATTTAGCTAATGTTAAAATAAAATAAACAGTGGACTGTTCTTTGATAAGTTCAAATCTGTTAATTTGACAATACATTTTACAGTGTAGTGAGTACAAGTAGTCACTTTAAATTTGCTGTTAATTTGAATGGTGCATTCTTTATCCAAATCTTTCAATTAAATTCTGGGTGGAAGCTATAGCTGTGGATAATATATGTAATATATATATATATATATATATATATATATATATATATATATATATATATATATATATATATATATATATATATATATATATATATATAATATATATATATATATATATATATATATATATATATATATATATATATATATGCTTTGTTTGGGAATGTGCCTGTGTAAAGTCACAAATTAGCAAAGTATTTAAGTATATACTAGGTAATAATTAAAATCTAAAGAGTTCACATAAGAAAATGAACTCTGTAATGAATCTATTTGGTCCTTTAAGTTAAACTTCTTTTGTTACACAATGAGAAAAGAAACAATAACAATAACAAACAATAACAAATAACAAACAATAATTTTGAATGAAAAATTTGCAGTTTGTTTAGATATTTTATCTCAGTTTGAGTATTTTTTACTCTATCCAGAGAAGAACCACTACACTGAACAGAGTTAATTTTGATGGGATTCTGCTGTGTAATACAGTTTTTTACAATTGCTAAGACTAATTACTAAAACATGAGAAAATAAACTCTCACTCTAAAGGATGACATTTTTATGAAATAATAAAGCAGATTTGAGTGGTCCTTCTGTTCTAGAGACGGAGAGTGTAATATTTAATTTCATGAATCAAATTGTGATATCTGATTTCACACATACAATGATCAAAAACGTAGTCAGATGCACCTGATAAAATAATATAGTGTTTGTGTCTGTGTAATATTGGCTCTCAAACATTTTCATCTGCTTTTTAGTGAGTTTTTGATTAAGCAGCTTCTTAAACCTTTTAAGCTGAAGCACCCCTATTTTAACAGTGTTTAAAACAGCTATTGATCAATTTTGTGTGATCTCAATGTCGAAGTATTACAACTTGTTATGCGCTGACCTACATGAGCATCTAAAGAGTGGTTAAAGAGTAGTAACATGTTAAAACTGACTAGCCTTCCTTCTAATTTTCGTTGAATTAGGCTCTCTGTTCGTTCTCTGTAGTCATGGCAACGCTGTTTCTGACATCAGCTCTTCAAATGAGTGTTTTCCACATGCTCCTGCTGCAGCATTTGTATGATCACTTGTTAGGTGTACAATAGCCTCGGCGGCTGTACAACCACCTTGATTAAATGCACCAATGAAAAAGTGGGTAAGCCCTACAGGGTTTAATGGGTGTTTTGAGCACAAGAGGTTTAAATGGCTTTCGGTTTATCCAGTTTTCATTGCAGTTTAGCCTACAGTGCTCATAGCGTTCAAGCACATTTGCCTGTTGTTTCCTTTAACGAGACCAAGCATGTTATTCTTTATCTTGTCTGTTGAAGCAATTAACAACAAAAGTATCAATTCAACCTGCAAAAAGGCTTATACTGCATTTGTCAGTGCAAGTTCAAATCATTTGATCATTATTTTATCCACTTCAAATTAGGCTCCTCACTTTTTGATGCCGCCAATTCATTCACAGAATTTCTTTGGTCTGCTTGTTGTTTAATTACAGCTAAGATCTTGTATTCGCTACAGCCACCTGGTCCGTGGCTAAAGCTGTGTTACTTTGCTAACCAAGTATTGGTGATTGCAGAGAGTCATTGTGGCCGCCAGTACACATGCAGGTTAATGCATCTGTGTTTGTGGTGTCTGCTTTGTGCTAGACAATCAGAGCCGGGCTGCAGCTCTCAAAAGCTCTTCATTTGAGCAGGCACTCCAGTACTGCAACATCACAATGGACCTGTATAATTCTCATCCAGAGCACCAGCAGGCTGTGCTTCAATTCGCTGCCCTCTGACTGAAGGCACGCCGCTAGGAAACCTTACTACTGCACAGTGTGTGTGTGTGTGTGTGTGTGGAGCAGAAGCCATTTCCTCGCCCTCTTCTAACATAAGCTCATGGCATGAGGCGATAAAAATGAGATTTGCTTTAAATATTGGCAGTTCAGGGCACCTAATGTAATTGCTTATTTTCAATTCTAGTATAGCCAACTAAATGTAGGTTTGCTCTTTATTTTTGTATGATTCACTATTGTTTTATTGTGTTGATTATAAAATCATACATTTATCTTAAGAATATATTATGATTCTATTTATTTATTTTTAAATGAAGGCATTTTTAAACGAATCACTATACAAAATAAATAAACAAACAAACAAACAAAAATAAATAAATAAAGATACATTTCAAGAATGAGGCACGTTAATATGCCATATGCGTCAGCACTAAATGTCAGTGTAAACAGCTG
The DNA here is from genome assembly GCA_900490495.1 of Danionella dracula. Classification (NCBI taxonomy): domain Eukaryota; kingdom Metazoa; phylum Chordata; class Actinopteri; order Cypriniformes; family Danionidae; genus Danionella; species Danionella dracula. Next base: position 43,527 of record UELW01000687.1, read on the forward strand.
ACAAAACAGCGAAACTTTGTTTTGGGCAACCTGATTTTGAATCTCAGCTCATTATCCTCCCACTCTTTCTCTTCATTCTGGTAGAAACAGTCATATTGGGGGTGACCTGTGTGCTCTAGCTGACTTGGAAAGCTGCTACCATGTTGGCATTAGGGACAGACTGTAGTTTAAAGTTTAAAACAGTTTGAAACTGTGGCGCTATTATATTTTCCATTCTGGTTGTGATGTATGTAGCGTATGTCTGCATATTCATGTTATCACACAAGAGAATGTTACTCTCTGAATGTGACGGTTAACAATTGTTATTTCCTTCGAGGATCAAAAGGCTGTAAACGAGCAAACGTTTCCTAATTCTGATGAAAATTCTGCCAATGAAAAACTTGGCTTAGAAAAATAGCTACTGCTCTCTGCTTCCTTGAAGACCTAGCATGCTGAATTATTAATAGAGGCAAAAACAGCTAAATATTTAAAAATAAAATCTTAAAGATGCAGTATGAAATAAACCATATCACCCTGGTAACCCACTGAAGAGAGGCAGGTTTGAGTCTGATTAGTTTTTTTATGGGTGATCTCAAGGAAAACCTCTGCATTCCTGGCCATACTTATTCACTCCAAATAATCGCTGTATTCTAAATGCCAGATTTCCGTTAGCTATTGTGATATCCTGCACACTCCTTGTTGTTTAGAGAACAACCTTAAAAACGTAAAGCACTTTGAGAGCCTAGAATTAAAATCATGTAATATTTATATTGTTAATGGTGCAGTAGGTAAGAAATGTATAACAATTTAATGATAAAGATCCTGATAAGTGGAGTAACATTCAAGAATCATGTTTATTTCAAGAGTTGATATCATTGAAACTAGTCATTTAGCCAAAACAATTCCACTTAGGAGATGCTTAAGGTGCAGCCCTGAATAATGTGTATGTTTACATATTCTGTTTAGTTCAGATTTTGTACCTCTGCTTTCAGTCAAACATGTCCTCTTTCCTCTGCACAGACTATATGGTGCAGACATGCACACAGCGACAGGTGTCCTGATATGACCCTTGTCCTTTGCCGTCCATCTCCCAAAAAGGTTGCTGCCACCATTCTCAATTTTCATGGCTATTAAAAGGCATTGAATTCTTTACATTTAGTTTAGAAAACTTACAGCTGAAAACATTTTATGTGGAAGCTCAAAATCCCTTTTGCTTTAGTAGTTTTAGTGTTAATTGTGCACCATTAAATTTAAGGCAAAGCTCAACTAATTTACTACCATATACACTAAATGTTTCATCACAATAAGCATATTTAGTTTCGTCTGGTGCACTGAATTGTTTAGAATAAGAAGAAACTCAGTTACTTTCTTTAGAGCACATGGTTTTTATGATAATAACAAAATCATGCAATCTAATCTTTTTAAAATAATTTAATCGTTTTCCTTTAGTACTTAAAATTATCTGAATCACATTACTGCTTCTTCCTGAATATGATCTTTATGTTTAATAAAAACATCTAATTTTCCTAGTTCCCCAATTTTCTTCTGTTTATTGCAGTTAATTATTGATGAATCCATTGTTTACATCTTAACACTATGTACATGGTTAATGAGAGAAGAAATGTTGACAGGGAGGGATTTATAGTGCTTATTAAATGGAGCTTGTTGGACAGATGCTGGACATTGTTGTCAAAAGACTCCTAATTGTGGTAGTCTTACAGCAGACTTTAATATGACATGTCACTCAGCCTTCCGCCCTTTCCTCTGCTCCGTGTCAAGAGCAGTCAGGTTGATGAATGGCTTCCATTACACTGAGCATTATGAGCTGGAGCAGATGGGTCAGTCTGTTTGGGCTTCAGCTAGAGGAGTAGGCTACAAACAATCCTAACACAGGGAATGTCCCACAAAATAACCTGTGCAAGCTTGAGAGTCTCGAGTGAAGCAGGGATGAATATTGCATCGGTTGATTGTGTATTCTCCCACAAACCACTAAAGTAAGTAATTTATTGAGTTGGTTTAAGCAAAAAACTTTTTTTTTATGTGTTCCATAAAATGCAAATCGATGGGATGTACCTCCATTTAAGATTGATGTTTGTGGTTTAATATGTCTAGGTTCAGAATTAACATTTAATTTTGGTTCAGTTCAGTTTTTTTTACCTTTGCATTCTGTTCAATATTGTATATTCCTTGTGCACATATTGGCTGACATACAATTTAGCCCAGCGCACCAGTGATTGATTATATTGCTATTAAATAACTTTGTCACCCATCTGTATATAGGACTCCATTTCCCGAAATCCCATATTCCATACTCTTTTCGTCATTGTCATCTTCTCCTTGGTCCCGTGTCTGTAAAAAAAGACCTGTGCGTTCCCTGGGTCCTAGGTCACCAATTCCTCCTTTTGCTCTCCTTCAGCAGTTCTGCTGTCTTCTGTTTTCACCTGTTGGATGTTTTAATCTGTGATTTTTGTAACAGTTTTTTTTACTTTGTTTTCCACCTGAATAAGTAAAGTTAGAAATCTAGCCTTTCTCACTACATTTTGCTTCATGAAAATGGTTTGTAACTATGCCGTTGAGTTTAGTTTTTATCTTGTATGTGTGCATTCTGTCTATTCTGTTTAACAAAATTGGATCTGTCTTTACCCAATCGCTAATGTTTGGTCAAAGAAGTAAACGCCAGAAAATGGAGGCTTTGAAACAGAGTAGGTTGTAAAATTATCATAAAGTGTTTGTTCTAAAGATGTTACAAATGACAACATTAATTTTTAATCATTAACCTTCACTTTTGTTTTTATACGTCTCACTTACTAGTTATAAGTAATGTATATATCATCAACAATGATGCCAGTGAGGTTGTCCTGGTACATCCTGAGGGTAGCATTCATCTCCATTTGTGATTCCACAGCCTAAGTCGCAGTCTCAGCCTTTAATCTCAGAACTAAAGTGACAACATATTGAGTAAACAAATTGTAATTATTCACATTTTAGTGCAGTTTTAGCCAGGCTAGGAAAGTAATTTTTCCCCATATTTCTTGTGTCACCTGTAAATAAACAAGTAATAGACGAGTACCTTTCAATAAACCAGTAAATAAACACATTTTAAGTCAAGCTTTTAGAAGTTCTAGAGCTCAGTGTTAATTCACCTTATTAAAATAATGTGTACAGTGAGCATTAATAAAATAAATATGAAACATTCTCAAAATGCTCCATCCTCTCTGACACATTTCTTTTTCTGATCTGCTTAGAAGTAAAAGTCATTTAAAAAGTAAAAAAAAAACCTAAGGGCGAGTAAAATAATTGCCATTTCTGATTGAACCATATCTTTAACCCTTGAATGGTGTTTGTGTTTGTGGGATCCGTTTTCAGTTTTCATCAAAAGAAACATTATTCAAGCAATTATTATTTGAAACTGAGATTCACTGGCCATGGCTCATTTTCTGTGAAAAATATGTATCAAAACACTTTTTTTTATATCGCCATGCTGTATACCCCCTACACATTTGTTATACACAAGGTGCTCGGGTCTACTAATAAAAGTGTGAATATGGTAGATTCTTTACTTTTATTTTGTCTTCCCACAAATACATAAATCACACAAAAATATACAATTTTAGATTTTAGTACAAAATTCTATGATTGTGTGAATTAAAAGGCCCAAAATGCAATGGGTCTAGCAGACCCCCCAACCCTGCCAAAGTAACAATAATGAGAATGTTTCCAGGCTAAAGTTAACATTCTTTAAGTAGTTTAACAGAAAATGTCTTAATTGAGATTAAAAATCAATAGGTCCACCAGACCCGCAAACACTGAGTATCAATAATATGAACAACACACAAGGGTAAAGTAGACTACTTATGATGACTTTCCGATTTCACCCATGAGAATCTACCTTGTATATCATTTAACAACAAAAGATTTTTCTCCTCATTCAGGATGTTTAATGGCCTCAGCAATGGCACCAGGAATAATGACAAAAACAGGAATGCGTTATGAGCATTTAGGACAAGGCTTATGTTTATAAATGATATTTCTTCACAAGCAGGGAGTGGTAGAGTAAGTAATAACCGGTCACCATCATAGTCATGGATCAACAGGATGTTGGATGGCAGTTAAAAGGAAAAACTTCGAAAATCTGTGCCGCTAAGGGTCTCTGCAATGCATCTTTTTCTGGCAGCTGGGGAGATGATTCAATTGTGTGCACTACTATCCGCTTTAAAGGTTCACTGGAAGTTATCTACCCTAAAAGAAATTGTCGCAACATTTAAGTGACTATAGTGTTATCTTGAACTGGATTCACTGAACTCCATTTGTTTAGGCTCATATAACTCAACATAAGATTTTAGTTTGTAGTGTAAAAGCTGCTCAACACTGCTGAAGATCAGACTTATTTAATGTAAACTAGATGCCGTTCCTCTTCAAGGCTGAACAGTCTGGCTCAAGTTCACCCCTGACTATATTTTTTGTTGTCCCAGCCTGACGCTCATCCACATCATGCACAACAATTATCCAAAATTGCAGTAATTACCCCTGCCTCCACTCCCTGGCTCCACAGAGGAGATATCCTAGGGAGAATGGGAGACCTCAGGCCAAGAAATAATTAACTTGATAATGGCCTTCCATTCCACAACCATCCATCACTTTCATATTCACAAATTACATAGATGTATTAAGCCATCCTCAAATAACTATTCCATTTGCTCTCTCTGCTTTTGTCAACACTGTATACAATGTCCTTCATCTTCAGGTGTAATGTCTGGAAGTTGCTTTATGTAAGCATAGTTGTCTTCTTGAGCAGGGTGGGCAAAATCATTCCTGAATGGCTGCAGCTGGTGTGGAATTTTGCTCCAACTCTGCTTAAAATACTAGTATCTCAAAAAACCAAGAGGACCTCTATTAGTGTAAACAGGTGAGTTCAACGATGCTTGAAACTAAACTCTCCAGGGTTGCAAACCTCCAGAAACTGTCTTGCCCAGTCCTTGCTTTAGACTCACCTTTAAGCTTGGGTGGTGTATGTTTTATACTCAGTTATAGACAAGTACCCCCAGATGATAAATGGTGTAAAACAAAATACACTGACAACCATGGACTGCAATAATGGTTCATTGCACTCAAAAGATTTTTTCTAGTCAAAAATTCAATCTGGGCTGTTCAATAGAACTACTTAAAATGCAGTGGTTTAACATAAAAATAATTTTCTTGATGAAAACTTTACAGTTCACTGATGTGGCTAATGTCAACCCGTAGCCCTACAATACGTTACTTGAATTACTTTGTTTTAACACAGAGGTTGGCAAGATGGACCAATATATCAGACAAACAAGTGTATTTATACTTGTGGGCTTAAGCCAAGAGCATTTCATTGACAATACTCCAATGGACAATGTCCACTTTTGCATTACCTCCCCCATGTCCACTTTTTCATGAAGCAACAGTCATGCCTAGCAGCAGAAGCCGAGTGAGGAACAAGCAGAGTGGATTATGGCAGATGAAATAACAGGCAGTAGGAGCAGGCTAATAGCTAAAGCTTTGTTGGGAACTCTACTTATTTGCACCCGTCTGTCAAATGAAGACTGTAACAGAGATAGCGTAAGCCATCTCATTAAAGGAACTAGATCAACTTGGTTCATTTTAAACTTGAATGATTTTGAGGAGGGAAAATGGATGATGTTTTAAAAGAAAGATTTCGTATTTCACTTTGGAAAAAAATGTCTAATTTGTCTTGACCTAATTAATTTGCTAAACAACATGTTCTAGCCTTCTTGAGGCATTTCAAAGGCAGCAATCAATTGACCATTTTAGCTCCTCTTGTGTGAAACAGGGAACCTGATTTCATTCAACACAGAGGTGTGAATATCTACAGATTTCTTCTGCAAGCATGATACTGGTTTGCAGCCATAAATGTCCAAAATCCCAAGCCACTTGTCTTAGGGCCTTAAAAATCGAGGTGGATTTTTGCGCGTGAGTGGAGCTTGATGGATCCTTGAGGCCACTGAAGGAGAACAAATGTACAGGACTGCTTTTGCCCTCCTGTCTGTGAGCTCATTCCGCTCTTGGCTTTTGGAGAGGAATACCATAAATAACTAGTCAGAGGCCTTTTGCTCCCATTGCTGCTCGACTCAATGCTGTCATGGCGACAAACTTTATTAATTCACTTTATGAACATTGTGTATCAATACAGAGTCCAAAATAACCACTTTTTAAAGCACCTATTTCAAAACTGGGTGCTCTTTTTAAAGACATTTTAAATTTTTAGTTGACCATGAGACAGTGGACTAATGCCTGTTTTAGACCTGGTTTACCAGAGAATATAAAATAAATGCAACCAAAATGGGAGCGTACAGCTGTGTGTAATGGGCATTTTGGCAGGGTCATAAGTCTCCAACTAATTTTTATTAACACCTGTCTGACACCAAATGCAAGTACTAGTAACAAATTTTCCAAAGTTTAGGGCAATTAAAGTTAGAAGTCTACATAATTTAGTGACACTTTCAAAATTCATGAACAATTAGACGATAGTTGAATGATTATCATCATTAAAACAAGTGCTTTCTTTTCATTTTATTTATAATATGATAGTATATGCAATAGACCACAACCACGCCCCCATAGAAGTCCTTTAAAATTTATATATCATCACCTGACCAATGCAAACTGCAACTAAAGTTCTCCTGTTCACCGGTTCTCTCATAGCTCGCTCATAAACAGCAACATACACCTCTGCCCCATTTGTCCATTCATATCTTTATGGATTGTGTCAAGAGGCACTAAAATTAATATGTGGTCTTCTTATTGGTTAAAAGAGCTCAAGCTTAAGAACCTACACATCATCAATTAACTTTTGTTAACTATATTCATCAAATCCGGGGACGTTCAGAAATAGCAAATAAAAAATCACCAAATGTTTCCCCACAAATAACATTTACTCAATTGGTCTTAAATCCTGTTCAACACAAATATATTTCTGCAAATCTTATAATGTCTACCATGAGGGTGTCATGATATGCAGTCATGTTGCTGTTGGTATTTGTTTCCTTCCTGTTTTTGAAGCCTTTTCCTAACTGCATGAGTGGTTATCCTGGTCTCTTCCTATAGTTTTTTTTCTAGCAATATAATTTGCCGATGTTTAAAGGATTTCACATGCTAAATACTTGTGATTCTAAGAGTTTGGGTCAAGTATCAACTATTGCTGTCCCTTGAGAACCCAATGATGATGGGATTGAAGCTGCAATTTAGCCGATCACTTAAAGCCAGTCCCAAAAGGGAATAGATCTCATGTTAAAGTGTGCACATTCACAGCAGATATAAACAATATTAAAGCTTCGTCCTAACAGGTTATTATATTCATATACAAAAAATTGAGCTTTTGGATTATTTTCTTCATGTTCCAGTGTTTGTACCCCATTGCTTAACCGAACTGTACAAAGAGAGACCCTTTTTTCGCCAATACTTTTTCTATATTCTTAATGCAGGCATTGTTTTAAATAGCTGTCCAGCTACTTCGAAAAAATGTAGTCGTCCATTATGTTACACTTTAGTTTAATTGGGTCGTGTGCTATTTTTAAAAGACATTTAATCATAATCCCTGATTAGTCCATTATGTGTTGCCAACTTTGTAATAAATATAAACAAACAAGATGTTAAGTTAAACAAATATCAAATATCCATCATCTACTCAAATAAAGGCTAGACATGCTTTTTATTAAGCTTTTTTAATCAGACATTTTATTTTTAAATCAATGCATTTGACTTTTATTTTATTTTATCACTTACAGAAATAACAGAACAAAGTATAGCCAGTGAAGTGGGACTCCAATGATGAAAGGATTTTATAGAATTTAAGACCATTTTTTTCCTTAAGTAAATTTGAATAAATACATATATTTGTGTGATTTTTATGTTAGCTTTGTTAGTATTTTTAATCAAGTTATCTTGAAAACATGGACAAAATAAGTTCAACAACATGAACAAGATTCAGATAAGAGTAGAAAAGCGAAAGCGGTTGGTGATTTATTTAAGGAATGGCATCTAATATTTGATTTCTTTACTTATGTGTATTAGCATGACCTTCACATTTTTCTACATCAAGAGAAAGAGTCAGCAAGACCACATCTTGCTCTCTATCGTTGTTTAGACTGAATACTTGGATGCAATAATTTGCCATTGACCGCGGACAGGTGCAGCTGCTGCTGCTGCTGCTGCCAGCGTTAACTAGCCTTTTCATCATGGTTATGGTGCCATGATTATCTCTTGTTGTTGCAACAATAGTTTAGGTGGCCATTTTATGATGCTGAAGATGTCAGAGGAAACAAAGCCATTAATAATCCTTAGCCTGCTGTCATTTCCGTGTCATTTCCTTCTGCGGTTGCAAATGTGTGTGTCCCTCTCTATTTCATTTTTCCATCAGATATACTGAGATCATTTAGAAAACTGAAGTAGTGGAGATCTGACATGTGTGCTTATGTTCTGTTCATAGTGATACACTTAAATGCTTTATATTTGGCCTTTCTGTAAACAACCCCTTCAACAAGGCTGGGCTAAATAAAATGAAAAAATCTCTTCTTTTATGTCATTACTTTTTTCTTTTTAAGCTTTATTGATCAGCTTATATAACTTCTATTGTGAGCTACACGAGTTAGACTTTCACTTTGTAACAAATTGCATATTGTCTATCCCCACTGTAAGTCAATTAAACAAAAAATTGCATAAATGTGAATGTGTGATGGCATACTGGTGGTTTAGTAGTATACACATTCTTAAATAAATTTTTTATACTTTATTATATTTATTTGTAGTGTGTTGGCACATTACCAAACACAATACAGCTAATATTTTAAACCAGTAATCAAGTGTATATATTATTTTTTGGTAGTAGCATGCGCAGTCATTAAGTTGGGGTTCCACCCTTTATAAGGCATCAGTTCACCCAGTCTCATTGAGCAAACAACAGCAAAAAAAAAGCACCTCCACCACCCCTTCCCCTCACTTTATGGGGGGTCTTCGGGTTTGAATTATTTCCTGATACTGAAGACCTCTTATAGACAGCTTGCCTGGTACACGTTTATACATGCCAATTTTTGCTTGCGCTATCAAGGCTTATTTCTGCAAGTGCGTTCTTGTGAAACAAACAGTAGCATAAAATTTTGTTGTAAAATGTGTCAAACTCATTTAAACTGTGTATTTCTTGGTTAAAACCAAACAATTTGGGTTTAAAAATATGAACAAATGTAGCACTATGTCTTTCTTCATTACAACTGCAAGTATTAGCAATGTATTTATTAAGAATGTAAGTTTTTGTCAACTTTAGAGCTATCATCCTGCCATCACGACAAGTGCGCTCGTTGTTTCCTCTTATTTTTTTGTGTCTTTTCTGTCACGGTCCCTTTCTGCCTTTCTGATTGGTGGAAAGGCAGATTTGTAACTTTGTTAATGACAGGAGATATGGGTTAGTGATTTAATCGAACAAGCCCAAATTCCTTTTAGGACAATCAACCAATGGGCCATAATTCATGTCTTAGATAACCTGCTGTCATGAACAATAACGTGTTTTTAAAATTGTGAAAGCCTGTCAAAAATGTGCATCTTCAAGTAGAGAAGAGAAAGAACAAAGCACATCTAGTCTTTTTTTGGCTTGATGGGATAGAGATGATGGTGAAAACCCACATTTCTACAAAAGTGGACAGCTAACAATTTCATTACATGCTGTTGTTTTAATGTTTATAAGTATATAATTATGGGAGTAAATCAGCAAGTACTTGTACTTTGATGAGCTATTGTTATTGTTTTATTATTTATTTACTTGTTACAATTAAACCTTAATGGAAAATATCTTGTCAGATCTTTACCCAGTGAAATTTTGATAGCAAAATATCTCTCTCCAGAGTGGACCAAACGCAGTGAATAGAATACAAATAACACCAAAACTGAGTTAAGATATCCAAGGACTTCTGTCATCTAATCAGCCAATTCTTACCAAAACCTATATATATAATAAAAAGTGTTATTTGAGCAATATATAGAGAAGGACCAAATAGACTTGAAAGAGAGTCAGTGTAACTGTTTAGATTTTACTATGTAGGGTCAAATGATTAGAATTTTCTACTTTAGAAAAGTTACCTTACTGTAGAAAATGATAAAATTGGCTCAAGCACTTGGATTTACCAAACAAAACTGCTTCAAAACGTTATGGCTTAACCTGACAGATTTAACGTCACTCATAATTTCCTTTATATTTTGATAAAAAAAAAATACTTGTGAATTCATTTTAATTCAATGGTATAAAAAGCTTCACATCTTTAAATATATATAAACATGAAAAGATTATTATTGCATGATAAAAAAGTATTGCCAGTAATCTATTTTCAAAGTCTCTCTCTCTCTCTCTCTCTTTCTCTCTCTCTCTCATGCATGTTATTGCTTTATTTATGTTTAGAAAGCTTTTGTGTGTATACAGTGTTAAGTATTGATTAGCAAACGAAAAATAAGTGAAATTTTCATTTAAATAAAGTAAATAGCAAATTAGCTGAGGCTAATGGTATATGTTGACTTGTAGAATTATTTTAACATGAGTCTTGTTTAAAAATATATAAAATAGAGGTATGTAATTGTTGGAATTCCATATATGTCAGAAAGCATGCCCTAAGCCTAAACCAATGACTAGTGCTAGTTTAAAAACTGTTTTCTCTTTTCCACTAGAGGTCTGAAAGCAGTCCCAGGGGAAATGGTGTGTCAACAGCAGTAAATCTTGTGGTCACTGTTCTGCCTTGACTTACGATGCTAATGGGCCGGTGGACAGGGCTTTGGGGCACAGATTTATCCTGTGTTCTAGACTTGTACGGGCTTCTACTTAAACATATTTTAAACAGAACGATTTAGTTCCAATAAAGCGCTAACATTAAAGAACAAAGTGACAATAGATTAATCAGACAACTTTTACTCAACGTTCTCACAATTTAAATATGTGCAAATATTTTGAGACAGTATTGAGTAAATTGATTTGAAAAGAGGTAGTTTGAATTTATCTCAAAGTAAGTCTTGTATGTAAGCTCTGAATGTTGAATAATAGCCACATGATTGTAGCAGCCAATCCCATGCCATATCTGTCAATGCCAGCCGTGCTTTCTCCTTCATTTAGCGTTCAAAGTGAAGACTGTGTTCCCATGACAACCATGATGGTCAAAGCCTCTGCAGCAGATCGTAGATGTGCACCTTATAAGGCAAACAGCCACACTGTGGTTGTTGGTATTCACTGTTGCCTGATTTCCATGCAGAATAGCTTCAATAACATGTTTAGTAGTCTCTTGTTAATTACCTCTTTGAACCCAAATTGTATTTTAAACCACAAACTTATTACAGAATTAGTTAATTCCAAATTTGGTTGAAGATGAGTTTTGTCTAGCAATAATTTAAATGTGTGATTTAATGTTCCTTTAATCATCATATCAGTAGTGATTCACTTTCCATTACTTTTATGAAGACAAACATAGAGAGCTTATAGGTCTAACCCACTAACTCGATGATAAAATATTTAATGATAAAAACATTTTAATTTGTGTTAACATAGATCCAATCATAATACAAAAAGCAAGATGTAGTCAGTGTGGATCTACAAAAGCAAAATAAGCAAAAAGCTTACTATTTTTTATTAGCAAACTCAGTTTATTTATCCACAAAGCATGTTTTATATTTCACAGAATTTTTTACTTACTTTGGAAACCTTGATTTCTTTACTTTGCATCTCAGTGGAAACGACACATTAATTGATTAAACAAAAATGGTAATTCTTTAAAAGAAGGCAACATGAAAATTCATATGATCAAATGAATTATCAGTAAGTATTGCATAAGTGAATCTCAAATTTATGATGAGTTAATGATGAGATAACGTTTAAATCACAAATAAATTTCACAATATTTTTTTACAATTCACAAATGGTCATGAGTAGGGCTGTTTTTGCAGCAATATGTGTGCTTCCGCTTATTTTTATTAGATTTTGACGTTAGCTGCCATCATTTTACACCTTAAATAATTGTTTATTTTGATTGTTAATTAATGCATAATTGTCTCTTTGGGGTAACAGAATTTTGAGGTTAAAGATTTTTGATTAATAAATTGTTAAATAATGTTCTACCCTAAAGTAAAGGTAACTAATAATAATAACCTAATAATGAATTTGGAATTTTAACTTTCTCATTGAACACCTACTGGAGGAAAAAAAAACATCTAAGATATTTATACCTAATAATCCACAGTTACATAATTTTTATGACTTTACTGTTAAATCATTAATAATTGCTGTAATTGATTCATTATTTCTTATGACTAATTTACAGTTTTAATGATTTAACACATAGATTAACTCATCATTAATGCATCGTTAACTCCTAGTACATTAATGGTTAGTTAAATAGTTAACAATGATTTGTGTCATTTTATTGTAGTATGTGTGATTTAGTGAAGTTTTAATGGCTACTGATGATCATAACTAAGTGACCATGAATGAAATATACAACTGCATCTTTTAAAAGGCTTCTTTTTTTACTCAGCATTAAGAAATGCATCACTTCAGTCAGCTCACCCTGCAGAGTCTCATCTCATATTCCAGCTCTTCATACGCCAGAGTCTATTTCCAATACTTCTATTTCTGAAGCGCACGAGCTAGAGAAGGGCTGCTTGTGTAAGAATGTCTGTTGTATCATCATTGGATGTGGGCCAGAAATAACTGATAAAATCATTCATGCTAACCGAGGGCTCTTGTTTCACCATAGATCTTTAACAAGCAGTTATTCGATGTTGGTCTTGCCATTGACGTGTTGTTTAGAATTCAAATTGTCTGCATTTTTCTAATTAGTTTTTGTCCATGTATTTGATTGTTTGTGCTGGTTCATTGGAGCAGCACAGTGGGGCGGTGGTTAGTACTTTTGTGTCGAGTTTGCATTTTCTCCAGGAGCTTGTGAGGTGTCTCTGGGCTCTCCGGAAGTCTGCCATTACCCATTGTTGGAATGTATAATCAATTAGTTGGTCAATTGTTATTTCTCTTTATCAAACAAAACACACCTAGAAATGCTTCTACAATGGACTCAATATTTAGATTGTATTTTGAGAGTTTAAAAAGAATTCCAAAGAAGCTTTTTATTCTTTTTCTATTACTCCAGCTGTTCTACACACATGTTCCCATTTCAACTGATACTCTGCTGTTAACCCTTAGATGAAAAAATTTTTTGGCAAATCTTGTAAGTGATTATTAGAGGATGAAGGCACTAGAAGACAAACCAGATATAATATATATATATATATATATATATATATATATATATATATATATATATATATATATATATATATATATATATAAATAAACAAACCTGGCAGTCATCCAACACTGTACCACAAATACCCCATCAGCTTTCACAGACATATTTAAATCACCTTATACTCAAAGTTTGCTAAATGTTTTTATCAAATGCATTTTACCATCCAAAGTCAGCTTTAAAATGTTTCAATTTTTTGCCATATTTATGTGTTCTTTCATGTATTTATGTATTGTATTCTTTCATACATATCATTTCATTTTATTGCCATACGACATTGAAATAAATGTCCCATTAAATTACAGTTCAATTATAGATTTAGATTAAATAGCTATAAAACTAGGTATTTTTATATTATTAGTTGTTTTGAGAACTGCTGCACTAAAACTTTCGTTTTTTTAAAAGTCAAGAGAAGATCCTTTACTTGGAGACTTCTTGTGGAGTGTGAGGACATTTCCAGAGACAGACAAGATTGAGTCAGGTCTGCTAATTTATCTTTAGTAAAGTGTTTACAAGGGAAGCAACAACCAAAAAATAAATGAAAAATATAGAGCTCATGTTACAACCAATTGCTCTGCCACTCGATTTCATATTTTCTTTGATTCCACAGAGGGAAGGATGTTGCTATAGTGATATTAAATGGACACAGAGTGTGACAGCTTTCGAGTGCTTCTGTACATCAAACCATGATGCGCATTCACAGATTTTCACTACACTTTTGCATCCTACTCTAAGAAGAAAATTTGATTTGAAACTCAATTGTATAGTATAAAGGTATTCTAAGAATATGCTGTAAATAAAAGTGGCATGCAATGTAATTGAATCTGTGGTCTTCTGTGAATCATCAAATATTGTTTACCTCTATCAAGTGGCATTATAAGGCATGTTACAGTCTTCTTCTTCTACAGTATCTTTTTATTCTTTACTTACACATCCCTTTTCTTCTCTTCAGTGTGACAATGCCAAGGGACTGCGTGCATTCTTTGATGCAATCTGCTTCGGCCCGAAACATTTGATGATCTTCGGAGGAGTGTGTCCATCAGTGACCTCAATCATTGCTGAATCGTTGGAAGGATGGAACCTTGTGCAGGTTTGTGCTTTTATCTGCTTCATAAAATCTGCAGTGGGATTACTCATTTGCATATAATCATCAAGAATTCTTTCTGAATGCCATGTTTCATTAGGTACCCAAAAAAGTCGCTTCATGGGGACACTAATGACTTCCTCTGTGGCTTAAATAAATACTGTTGCTTTAAATCAAAACCCAGAGTAGAAACTTAATCCCATTGAATCCCGATGAAATGAGGATATGTCTTGCAGACCACAGTCTCAAGCAGGCCCGAGGGGGTGTTTAGCATGTTAGTGATGTTTTTAACAGTAACCCATTGCTTTTACATTTGTTTTTTATCCTGTGATATCTTTAATCTGTGTTTTAGCGCATCACTGACAAAAGTAGTACATGCCGGATGCCACTGGCACACATGGCTGGAGGACGTAATGTAGTTCAAATCTCTCTGATGTGAGGCATGGCAGGCTTTAAAGGAATTCTGCTAAAGAATCTCCTCTGGGCACCTTTGCCTCACTTTCCTTTTTAAATTTAAGAAAATACTACTATGAAATAAAATACTACTATAATACTACTATAGAAGATGTTCAGGAAAAGCAACAGGTTGTAGCTGGGTTTGGGGTGGTTGGGATGACTTCCTCACTGAAATTATATGCTACACATAAAAAAGTACATGTTATACATATAAAATTAAGTAAAACGAACACTGCCCATAAAATAAATTAAATACTGCTTGATGACAAAAAAAAAGCTTTGAGTAAAAATAAAATGATATAAATCAGTATTTAGAGACAGCATCTGGTTAATGGATTGTATAATTCTATTTCTTAAAATCAGAAGAGATTTCTTCTGAAACAGTGGCAGCTGACACAGCTATGTTTTAGAAGAGGAAATCACCAACACATGTTGGAAACTCCAGAGATGTGCCAACACGCTGACAACCCTAGAATAAACTTTTGACCCCACGAGCCATCGAAATCTGTTTGGAACACGGTTTTACACAGGCGCTCCGTTTCTGCATACAGTGTAATTAAATAATGCTGAGCTTCTTTGTGTTTCTCGAATAGTCACTTGGCATTCAGCGCTTTTGAATTGCTCCTCTGTTTTGAAGTGGCTTACATCAGTGCTTGCAATAAGCAGAGATATTAACATGACTTGAGTGCTTTGAATCAAACTGAATGTCATCCAGACTGTAATAGAATGGTTATTTTGAGCTGAAATGTTTCTCCCAGCACTGAAATGAGAATGCACTGTTGTGCGATAGACATCTTCCAGCTTATAGTTAAGATTCTAAAAATTTGATTTTTTTATTGTTGTGAAAAACACAAAAGTAGTAATAGAATGTTGAAATATCACTTTATTACTCTCAGATGAAGGTAATTGTGTTCACAACAGTGTAATAACAATAATAATTAAACAAGATTAAGCGTAATTCATGAATTGATATGCAATGGCAAAATTCAATTAGACATCTAGTTGCTCAAGTAATGGGAAAGCCTCCCTTGATAGTGATAAATGAGGATACTTGTCTGAAAGAGTAATCACAAATGAGATCTTGTAAATGCCTCCGATGGTTTATCTCAAACGAAGGCTGAAGTAAGTATTCTTCTGATCTTTAAAATGGGAAGGGTAACATTGATAGAAGCTCTTTCTACGAGCACACATTACGATGTTTTTGTAGTTTTGTGGTAAAAAATGAAACCTGAAATCTCTTGAACGTTGTATCTAAATCTAAAATGTGGGGATAAATAAATGAGGTGTCAACAGTAATGACAAAAGCCATATTTAAATTCAGTTGTTACAAACTACTGATTCAGTGTCTTCCATATGTACAAAATGTATTAACGTATTTATTATCCACTAACTGTTACATATGGACAAATTTTAAGTAAAAGACTTTGATAGCAGTAGATAAATGATTTTGGCGTCACGGTGGCGCAGTGGGTAGCACGGTCGTCTCACAGCAAGAAGGTCGCTGGTTCTAGGCTCGGCTGGGGCAGGTGGCATTTCTGTGTGGAGTTTGCATGTTCTCCCCGTGATCGCGTGGGTTTTCTCCGGGTGCTCCGGTTTCCCCAAAACAAAACAAGAAACAAAACAAAAAAGTCCAAAGATATGCGGAATAAGTGAATTGAGTAAGAACGATTGTCCATAGTGTTAAAGTGTGAATGTGTGTGTGAATGTTTCCCAGCAAAGGGTTACGGCTGGAAGGGCATCCGCTGCGTAAAACATATGCCAGAGAGTTGGTAGTTCATTCCACTGTGGCGACCCCGAAAGGGAAGAAAGCCGACATGAAGATGAAGAAGATGAATGATTTTATAATTTTGAAAAGATTCAATGAATAAATTGATTGTTTTTCACTGAAACATTGATTGATGTTATTGAATTTAATTTGTGCCACTAAAATGAAAGCACTTTAAAATGCATCGCCAAAACAGGAAAAAAAACACACTGAAAATAAAAATTATTAAATAATTATCCGAAAAATGTATTAACATTTTTTTTTATAGATCTTCAGTTTCGCTAATCAGAGTTTCGATTGCACATTTTAAGTTCAAGTTTTTGTTTGTGATTCTGACATTCATCATTCTGGACAAATCTTCTGTGGCGACAGGGCTTACAATGGTTTGTTCTCAGTGGTTAGTACGATTTTTTCACCAGCATTTCATTTGAACGTACATTTTTGAATTGTGAACAAAAACTTAGAAAGCAAAAACAAAAATATTGAGACTCTAATGCAAGCTTTGATGAGCGAAACTGAATCTTAAAGTGAAGCCAACAAAAAAAATGCAGTTTATAACAAAACTGTTTTTTTTTGTTGTTGTTTTGGCTAAGTATTTTTTCATTTAAATTTCTTACGTTTTAGAGTGTTGCAAATTAAATTCCATAAGATGTTAACACATGCCTGTTTACATTTAGAATGCCCGGTAAAAAAAAAAAGCTAAAGGTGAAGTACAGGAAGTGATAACAGTAAGGTTGCTTTAGTGCAAGACTTCACATTTGTCATTTTTGAGATATTTGTAATCACATTCCAAAAATGAGGACATGAGAAGTATTAATTGACAACATTTCTGTGATTTAGGGATGTTTACATACCAATTTCTTCTTCTGCACATATTCTACTTAGTTTTGTTGAAAGAGAGAGAGAGAGAGAGAGAGAGAGAGAGCACTATTTCTTTGAGCCTGTCAGAGTCTCATCTGCTCCCAACCGAGCTTATGCCAGATCCAGACTCCTGTTGACGTGCTTCGGCAGACGCTGTCTTTCTCTTTGACGTCAACTACAGGAGTGAGCCGAACAGCCAACTCCCAGGGCTGTTTACATATGGCCGCTTCCCAGACTGACAGACAGGTTAGCTGCAAAAGCTAACACATTATTTGAAGTGAATTAGGCTTAATTCAGACTGCAGGTCTAAATGCTCAATTATGCTTTTTTGGTGAAATCCAATTGTTAAGGTGTGTTCATTCGCACTACTAACAACATGCAACTGATATCGCCTTCTATGTGGACAAAATTTTGTTCTGATGTGACCAGAATGCACTGCTGGATGGAAGTAATGTTGACATGAATGCTTTAAAACATTCTTAGAGCTTTGCTGATGGAATTGTCTGATCAGAGCCAACTTTATTAGCACTAAATAGTGTAAAAAATATTAAGACAATTAAGACAAAAATAAGTATAACAATACTACTAAATTATTCTAGAAGTTTTTAAGGGGAGCAGCTCCAGTGACTTAATTCAAACCTTAAAATAGGTGTCTGAGCATCTTGTTGTAACAATTTCAGTAAAAGATTGTCATGTTGGGATCACCGTGACCAGGAAGCTAGAAAAGACAACAGGTTGATTGCAGATAAACTATAAAGTATACACTGAAAATGACACAAGAAAATGCTCTCAGCAGCAAAAACTAAATTACACACTTAGAGATGCAAACCTAACATCTCGTAGCAGATTTATACCGTCCAGTGTCAGGCAAAGCTTCAACGTATAAACCCAGACTGCAACAAACACACTTCTTTTATACACACTTTTCCCACCAAAATCAATCAGAAGATACCAATACCGGGGGTAGCTTTCAATACAGAGTTCTGGTTAAAGGGTTGAATATACATATAATGAACATGCCTAAACATCTCTTTTACAACACTAATTAAACCAGCTCTTCACATTCATCTAAAGCAGATCTATAAACACATCACACATTTAGGGGAATCGTGAGTATAGAATACCTCAAATCAAACCATCCCAAAGATCTTCTCCAGAAACCCGTATCTATGAGAAACCAGGTTTAAGTTAAACTCTACTTTGCAAAAGTAAAAAAAAAAAAAATTGATACGACCATTCTGACAAAGGCCAGACAAAATGATGAAAACGGATGACTTTAGACGGGAAATTATTCCACTTGAAAAAAAAAAAAATTTTATTTTCAAACAGATGAAGGCCTGATATATGAATTCACTAAAATCAATCATTGAAAATATAGTACTTGGTAAACTAAGCTGCATCATGGATGTTATCAGCAGCTGGTTGGTTGTTGTCCGGTAGGTGCTTTCTACCTGTTTCCTTCACTGTCAGAAAATAACTCTTAAATTCACTATTCAATAACTAATAGTTCTAGCTCTGCTAATAACAAAAATACTTTGTTTTAGTAGCACTTTATAATAACTACAAACTACTAATCAGTTATTAAGCATTTAATATATAAGTAATACGTAATTTAAACACCACTCTTTCTGTTACACATTTGTAAGCCGTGTATAAATATAACTTAAAGGCATCTAAAATAAGCATCTATATAATATGATTACTAATAATAATTTCATGCTTTGTTAAGGATCAGTTAGTCATTTATAAATACAACTTATAACTATTTAAAAACCAGTTAGTTATTTGGTTGTTAGTGAATCATGAGACCATTTAGAACATGTTAATAAATGACTATTAAACTATTTAAAATCACATTAATTCATCCTATTATTCAGAGATATAATAACTGTTAGTAAGTGTGATAACAAATGCTTTATTGACACATAACTCATTATTAATTCAGGTAGCTATAAAATATTTACTAGCAGCTAGTTAACTATTTTTGGGAGCTCATCTTAGATGAGGACTATTTATGCTTTGTATAGCAATAACACATGAGACTAAATATTTCAATGGCCTGGTTCCTTCTGCCCTTTTTTTCATCAGTTTAGAATAAAACTTAAATATCTCATGTTAATGCTTTATAAGTCATAAATAGTCCTCACTTTAAAAGAGTTCACGAAAACAGCTTTATAAAGCATAAATAATCCTCGCTTTAGATGAGCTCACAAAACAGCTGAATTAATAATGGGTTACATTAGGATTATGTGTTAAATCATTTGTAATTGTTACTATATGTCTGAATAATAAAATGAATAAATGTATTTTTAAATATTCGAATAATCATTTATTAACGTGTTCTATATAAACTCATCAATCACTAACAAATAATAACTAACTGTTTTTTAAATAGTGAAAAGTTTTATTTTTAAATGATTAACTGTTCCTCAATAAAGCATGAAATTAATGTTATTAGGCATTTTGTATAGATGCTTATAAACTAGGAAAAAACACTTGAAGTCATATTTAACTGCTTACGAATGCCATTTCTTAATACATTATTAGTAGTGTGTAGTTATTATGAAATGCTACCAATGTATCTGTAATATAATCAATTGTAGTAATGTTCCAAAAATATTAAAACAATTTAATCTTTGAATTCTACATGCTTGAGTCAAAGTATTCTTAACATATAAGAAAACTAAGCAATAAAGCCTTACCTCTAACCCTAAAAAAAGATAACATAATAATGGTGGTGTACTACTACTACTACTAATAATACTAATAATAATAATAATAATTTTAACAACAACACCAACATTAATATAAAACATAAGTAACTAGACATAATAGTGTAATATACAAATAACTCGAATAACTTTTTTGCTTACTCGCTTTGTGTCTGGTTTATTTATTGTAATAACCAGAATAAAGTTGCCTGATCAGAATATTTTATTTTTTTCTCTCTCTGAGGAACACAGAACTGTGTGTCACCAGCTCTTTTTGAAGTTGCCAGGAGGATGAAAGAAATGAAGTGATTTGTTTGTTAAATAATCTGAAGATCACAGCAGCTTTAGCATTAACTGATTTACCTTGAAACCAAGCAGGCAATAATCATCCGTCCATGTCAGACATGATGCTGTGAGATTCCTGCTCTGAGCGCTGAGGAGTTCAGATACAAACACACACCTCTCACATCTCACCGTGGGTGTTGCCATGATGGGTTTGTGGGGACCATCTGCCCTCAGATTTATGTAACTACTGATCCACAAGCAGCTCTCACACATTCTGACTGTGACTCATGTCCCGTGATGCCCCAGAATGGAGTTTCACTCACTCTACCGGTACCCACTCTCTTCTTAGATGCTTTAACGAGAAATTTGAAATGAGGAGATTTAAAAAACCTTACAACTACTTATACTCTGCTATTTATAATATTTATTTTTTTACCATCCATGTAGAAATACAAAGTTAAAAAAGTTTACATAAACATTTTTTTTGTTTACATTTGCAAAGTTACATTTTTGTTATTGTTTCACACATTTAATAAAAACAAAATGTACACATTGTTTACATACATACAATATTAGTCATTTTTTCCAAGTTTGCTTGCTTTTTTAGAACTGTAAAGGTAGAAAATAGTTCAATATTGCGATAGTTTTAAATATAAATTACAAATATTTAGTTGACATTTCTCATAAACAGGCACATAACTTCATAAACAAGAATGAGAAAACAAACAAATAAATTATAAAGCTATATTGTTTAGTGACTGAAAGGACATCAGCTAATGACAATCTTTATTATTAGCTCTTGGAAGTCTTCTACTACAAAAGTAGAGTGCCTTAGTCCATCAATTAACGGTTAAAAATTAATAATTCATCGCCTGCATGTGTCCTTTATAGATCCTGTGTGTAATACTGAAAGGAATTTTATAAAACAATAAATCTCTCAGAGCATGCCCCTATTTTTTCTATGTAATATTAACATCTCATAATTTAGAGAAACCTTCATGCTGAATTTTTCTCTATTGAATAAAACTAATGCAAATCTGACAAAATGGGCGACAAAGACCCTCTGTATTCACTGAATTTTGACATTATGTAAAGAAAATATATTTTTTATAATTAATTACACACATCGTTGATTCAGTGGGATGCTCAATATGATAAACGCTGAGCAACATAGCTACTTTTAGCTACTAAGCTCAGAATAAGCTCAGATTTCTGCTCTCTTTCCCTCCCTCCCTCTAAAGTCCTTTCTTTTTCACCACACTCCTTTTTTGGAAAAGGTAAATCTAGTTTTGCTGCAATTCCTCTGAGTGCCATAGTAAACTACTAAATAAAACATATGCTGCTGCTGTGTGCTGCTCAGCCAACGTCAAACCCTTTCTTGTACTCTATCCATTTTTCATGGCCTCCAAGTTGAAGGGAAAATATACAAAAAATTACAGGTTGGTCTGTTTGCTTCGGTGCTTGGGGATTTGATGAGTATAGACTATATTGGGGACTGTGTGTCAATGTGAGTAGTGTACTTAAACCACATACAGATCAGATTGAATTCATCTGAGCCATAGAATTAAATCTGGAAGTAAACAGAAAAGTATTTTTGCTTAAAGAGACATTAGAATGAAATTGTACGGACAATCTTTTTTTTTTTTTACACTTGAATATGTTTGAAATGGTCACCGAATCAATTTAAAAAAAAGGATCATATTAAATGTGATATTAAAATACAAATAGGGTAGCATTTTAGACTCATTTGGAGATTTGCGAATTAAAGACTTTTATTAGTTAAATAATGTGCATAGTTTAAAAAAGTATCGATTTGTACAAATGTTTATTTTGATGTAATTAACCATTAATGTATGGCGCCACGGTGGCGCAGTGGGTAGCACGGTCGTCTCACAGCAAGAAGGTCGCTGGTTCTAGGCTCGGCTGGGGCAGGTGGCATTTCTGAGTTTGCAAGTCCAAAGACATGCGGAATAAGTAAATTGAATAAGAACGATTGCCCACAGTGTTAAAGTGTGAATGTGTGTGTGAATGTTTCCCAGCGATGGGTTGCGGCAGGGAAGGGCATCCGCTGCGTAAAACATATGCCAGAGAGTTGGCGGTTCATTCCGCTGTGGCGACCCCGAAAGGGAAGAAAGCCTACATGAAGATGAATGAATGAATAACCATTAATGTTTCATGTATTATTACCCCTATATTTATCATACAGGCTTGAAAATTAAAAAATTTGTGTTAAAACCACATGGAACCACATTCAAGGGAGGTTAATTTGAGCAACAAGTTTCAGTTCTTGGACCGCTCCTCTTCACAATAAATATGTAACCCTCTGTGATTGAATTTAAAAGAGCAAAGCAGATCTTTGCTGTAGTTTTGAGGCTGCAATGTTTCATTACATGGCCTCTAAATATAACTAAGTGATTGCATTCGTCATCCGTCAACAAGATGAAACAAAATTTTGTGTTTGATGAACCTTGTCAAGCATGTAAAACATCCCATTATCAATATTAAATGAGAGCATTACTTGACTGAATATGTGACTCAAAACTAAAATGATCTCACTTTCTCTTTTGTCATTTGTTTGTGGGTTAAAGTTGTTCACAGAAAGCTGCCGGGTTTAAAAATAGCTTTTAACAGTCGGCAGTGAATCATATTTTTTTGCACACCTTCAGTTTGAGGAGGATTTCAAAAGGATAAAGCTTCTTTCTGGATGTTGGATTTAAACCTCAGGGACAGACAAGAGGCAATTAGTGTATGCTTTTACATGTCTACTGTTTACACACGCAGCAGGATTTTCCTTGGAGCCCCTGCACTGCACTTTCATAAGCACCATTGCTTATTTTCAGCATTAACAATGAGTATGTTTAACTTCCTAACACTATTGTTGACCCATAGCTGTTGTCTTACTGGTGGTTTGTCAACTACCTGTACCAAAAAAAAATGGTCTCAATTGATGATTTCATTTAACAGAATAGCTTTAACTAATCAGTAGAGGTGCTTAAAGATTGTTGTTAAATCTAATCCTCTGTCTGAAGATCCAGATATTCACAAAATAAATCTGCTAAATCAATGCTTCTTTTCTTGATAGCCAGTTTAAAATTCGAAAGGTTTTAAGATTTAACAGCAAAATATCTTAACATTAAAATGTGTAAAAGTGTGTGACTTATACTGCTCATTTTACCCACTGTTGGTTAAATTGCTTTATTTTTAAGTTCGTTTAACTTTATCTATTATTATCAATTGATAAAGGGCC
>UELW01000689.1:0-129208 GCA_900490495.1 Danionella dracula
AAGCGAGCGAAGGAAGTTATCTTTTTATGGGGAATCCCCCAAGTTGAAGTAAAGGGAAACACTTTTCAGAGCCATAAATAAATTGCCAATTAATTTGTAAACTGCAAACATCAAAGTGATGGTTGGGGTTTTAAACTATAGTATTGAAGAATTTCTATGTGGCTTTTTGTTATGCTAGAGGCGCACGATTCTGGATAAAATGAGAATTTATTTCTTAGAATAAAGATCATGATTCTGGAACATTTATTTATTTATTTAGATGGATGGATGGATGGATAGATAGATAGATGGATGGATGGATGGATGGATGGATGGATGGATGGATGGACGGATGGACGGATGGACGTATGGACGGATGGACGGACGGACGGACGGACGGATGGATGGATAGATGGATGGACGGATGGACGGATGGATGGATGGACGGATGGATGGATGGACGGACGGACGGACGGACGGATGGATAGATGGATGGATGGATGGATGGACGGACGGACGGATGGACGGACGGACGGATGGACGGACGGATGGATGGATAGATGGATGGACGGACGGATAGATGGACGGACGGACGGATAGATGGACGGACGGACGGATAGATGGACGGACGGACGGATAGATGGATGGACGGACGGATAGATGGACGGACGGACGGATAGATGGACGGATGGACGGATGGATGGATGGACGGACGGACGGATGGATGGATAGATAGATGGATGGACGGACGGATGGTTGGATAGATGGATGGACGGACGGATGGATGGATGGATGGATAGATGGATGGATGGACGGACGGACGGATGGATGGATAGATAGATGGATGGACGGACGGATGGTTGGATAGATGGATGGACGGACGGACGGATGGATGGATGGATAGATGGATGGACGGATATATTCGGGCTGGGTGCTACACCGGTATGAAAGTGAACACCAGTATTGTGTGTTGTGTCATGATACGGATTTTGCAATACTGTGGATACCGTCACATTCATAACGTTCATGAATTCAGCTTGATGTTTCGATGGCACACGCTCAATTTATTTGATGTTTAGACGAGAAGATGCACGAGCTGATGTGACGAGACGTGAGTGCTTGCGCAGAGAGCAGAGGAGGAAGCTAGTCAGGTACAAAGATTGCATCGGCGCTGTTAACCAGAACAAACTAAGTTGCTAAATGTTACCAGGAACGGCAGAAAATATTTGTCACTAAAAGCTGGATTATGAAGATGAAGATTCGCTAAATCCAGCAACAAAGTCGCTAAGTTGGCAACACTTCACTCCCGATTGTTTATGCCATGACAGATCGCTTTATAAAGCAGAAGTTTTATAGCGTTTGATTGCTACAGGAATAAATGATGTCCTGTGTTGTTCCATTTTGGACTTTTTTGTAGAGATATTGGATATTTATTGTAGAGGAACTGCGACGTGGGAAAACTAATTGAGAGAGTGCATGCAATCGCACTTCTCCAAACCAGTTTTTTGCAAAAGTGTTCACGAGAGCCATGTCTTCAGCCAGGTGAAATGCCTTCGCGTCTGTTATTACTTTGGGTCTGGCAGAAGATGTTGGGCACGCTGTTTGCATTGAATGATGTCGCTTGAATTGATGTTTGCTTTGTCTGGCTGCGGGTACTTCGTATGTAGAAACAGAGCCGCTCACTCTCAATGTCATACTGTTGTATATGATTATGTTTCAGGTGATTAAATACATTTGTGGTGTTCCCCTTTGGTGCAGAAACAAGTGTTCAACATTCCTTGAAGCGTATGGTTTGCTGAGTATCATCATCTGGTTTGAGCCCGAATAAACGCACACTTTTGGAACAAGATCTGTTTTCAGGTACTAAGATGTCCGGGCAGACTAAAGGCCGCCTCACATCTGCCCAAATACTTGGTGCGAAATTACATGCGTGAACATTCCTCGGAACAAGCACAGGTGTCCACGGAACATCTCACATCTGTCCGAGCGATCGGTGTGAACAAACAAGAGTTCAGCTCTTCAGCCATAACGGATTGGTTTTCGCAAGAGAACGACCAATGAGAGCTGCTGTTCTGATGACGTGAAAGGAACACGAACGAGCCTCTAGATGGCGCTCGACACTCACGTCGATCTCGCGACAGGAAGCAACCCTTTGTGCTTCGTTCTTTTGACTCTGGTTCATTTAAATAAAAAAATTATTTGAACGATTTATTTGTATTGTTCATATCAGGAAAAAACGGAACTAATTGCTAGCCTTAATGAGAAAGACACAAAAATAGAGTAAAATACACAAACCTGGAGTAAATAAACGTACTCATCCATGTACTCTGGTTATTATAAGTGTAATCCGCTCGCACCAAAGAAAATGATTCACTCCACGAAGAACAAGAAAACAAAATTATTATTAGTTATTACTAAAGAGTCAGATTCATTCTGGTCACAAATGACACATCCCTACACAAAAGCGCCAACCAATGGCAAGCTGCGCCACTGCATCCACTTTTAACACTAGCTTGTGAAATGCACCCCGCAGAGAAGCTTCCGTGCGAGAAGGATTCGTGCGAATCTCAGGTAGAAGTGGATAGATGTGTAGCGGCCTTTACTTGCACATAGCGCTGCCTCGCTCATTCTCTACGTTTACTTTGTTTGTTTTTGATTCGACTGCCGTCTGACTCCCATAAAGGGAGTAAGCGACAGGGACATGGGAGCTCTGCTGCGCAAACCACACATAGCCGTGCGTCAGCGGTCATCACCCTGCTGTGACTGGTTCCGTGTTATCTAGAGATCTGACGAGTTTGGCTGAATCATATAATTGCTGGATGAAGATCGCGAGGGGGTGGAATCGAGATCGTGATCTTTAATGATTAATTGTGCAGCTCTACGTTAAGATGCAGGTCTGAAATTTGATTCTAAGCATGTTCCCCGGAGGATAAAGCAGCGGTGCTGGGGTGGAGCGGCCGACGGATCCAGAATTCTGTAAAATGTATTATTCACGAATGTGAAAGTAAAGATGAATTGGTTTTTAGAAACAATCATGTAAAATAACTATGTAAAAGCTCAATACGGCTCAATTAATAGAAAATAGGTCTCAAAATCACACGGACGAGAAATTTTTGTCGTTGCAATTTGAAACGAACTATACGTTTAATCAAAAAAGAGAAAAAACATCTTTCTTTTTAAATATATCTAGACACACTGAACACTCAAGATGCACAGCAAAGATCAGTGTTAAAAGAACTCTACTGCTGTGGACATATATATATAAACACTTCCCAAGAGCTAAATGTAACTCTATGGGGGTTTATTTAACACAGCAGTTAGTGTTAATTTAGCTAGATAAAAGGTCAAAATTGAGTTTTGCAGTTTGGTCCCCAAAACAAATACTGAACATTAACTAGAAAGTCTTAAATACATTATTCAAATCACATTTAAATGTACACAGCAAAACATCTGCTCATGTTAAATGCATTGACTCGCGTTTTAGTTCATCTCAAATAGTGTTAGATTTAACACCAGAGCGGTGCTTATATAGGCCCAGTTTAACACTAATTTAACACTGCGATTTTTCCTGTGCGTGTCCTCCTCAAACTTAAACGAAGCTTTGAGACGCGCAAACACTTCAAACCCAACCCAGAAATCCTGTCCATCAAACATCAGAAGGTAAGAGGCTTAGCAGGATGCGTCATCGGCCACACGCCTGCAGAGAACGCGCTCTGAAAGACGCGCTTTGTTTCACTGCGGCTTTCGAACAGAGTTTCCAGGATTAGCATAGCAGGCTACGCGAGTCCGCCTCAGCAACACTCCCTCACAGTAATCCAGCATCGCATCAACTGATCATTCTGAGCAAATAAAACCACGAAATGAATGTAATAAATAATAACCTGTGAAAATAAAATGAAAATAAAATCTAATTGAAATCTAATTACAATGTAAATAATAAAATTATATATATATATATATATATATATATATATTTAATTTTAAATCTGATTAACATTCAATTATCTAAATTAAAAGAATGTAAATGCAATAGTAAAGAAAAAAAACATTTGCAACAATTACAAAAATAGCATTGAAGTTTGCATGAAGTGCAAGTAAAAAAAATAAGGCCATCAATAAAATTTGATTTACATAAATGACAAGAAAAATACACTTATTTGAAAATATTCCTATAAAATAAATGCAATGTATAAACAAGAAACTAAAACTAAAATGTATGTAAAATATATACATTTATGTAATCAAATAATGCAAAACTCAAAATAATAAATGTATAATTTAAAAGAGTTTGAATACAATAATGAAAAGTGAATTAAAACATAAGCCAAAACATGAATGAAACGAATCTAAATAAATCCAAATAAATTCATCTAAATGAAATCAATTCCAAATAAACTGAAAGGAAATAAAATGAAGCAGGCTCATTCATTATTCCAGTAAAATAAAAGCAGTGCAAAACAGTGTGTTTATGACAAATAAATCCAGGTATAATCTAAAAAGAAATGGTGTATACGCAGTTTGAAACTTAACACATGAAATTAATTCAAGGGGATATAAAGGAAGCCTTTCCCAGCGATGGGTTGCGGCAGGGAAGGGCATCCGCTGTGTAAAACATATGCCAGAGAGTTGGCGGTTCATTCCGCTGTGGCGACCCCGAAAGGGAATAAAGCCAACATGAAAATGAATGAATGAATAAAGGAAGCCGCAATGTCCAAAACCATCAAAAACTAAATCAAATGACTGTAAAATCCAATAAAAAGAAATTGATCAAAATAAAAGGAATATTAATACTAAAGTACAATGTTTAAATAAAATTCTGTTCATTATATAGTGCAAAAAATGCAAAACAAAATCACAAAACGTATACGTTAATACAAATTTCAATACAAAAAGGAAAAGTGAACAAAAGCAAAATGTATTTCGGAGTATTTTTTTCTCTTTTTATGTCCTCCACGCTGCTTCAGCACTTCACGTTCAGGAGACACAGATTCTGTGAGGCAGATACTCCGTCACGCATCCAATTTCAGCCGCTGAGCGTTCTCTAAATACCTCATCACCTCTAGACAAGAGCAGTTTGTCTTCCGGCTCATTGCAGAGCGTCTTAAAGGAGCCGTCCAGGAACCTTTCCAAATAAAAGCCTCTATTAGAGCGGTCACCGGCCTCGATGCGCTACCCATGAGTCTCAGCTCGGTGAAAAGCTAAATATTTAGGGGCCGTTTCAGAGCCGGGAGGACAGAGGAGACGGCATGATCGAGCGAAAGAAAAAAAAAAGAGAAGGAGTTATGGATGGAGGATGAGGTTTTAAAGGGAACGCGGAGCTCTGAAAGAGTGTCTGGTCCTGTCTGACAGCAGAGACGGAAAGAGGGGAATCAGGTTCAAACACAACGGATTCAGAGGCTTGGAGAAAGAAAAAAAAACATTTCTCTCTCTCTCTGGGAGGGAGAGAGAGAGAGAGATGGAGAAGGGAGAGAGAGGAAGGAATGAGAGAAAAGAAGGAGAGGAGATAGAAAAGAGGAGAGGAGAAGGGAGAGAGGAGAGAGTAAGGAAGGAAGGTAAAGAGGGAAGAGAGAAAAGAAGGAGAGGAGGGGGACAAGAGAGGAGAAGAGAAAGAGAAAAGAGAGGGGAGAGCTGCGAGGGAGAGGAGGAGAAGGGGAGAGAGAAAAAGAGAGGTGGGAGAGAAAGATAAAAAGAGAGAGAATGAGAGGAGAGAAGCAGAGCAAAACAAGAGAGAGAGAGATAGAAGGAGAAGAGAGGGAGAGAAAAAGAGGGAGAATGAGGAGAGAATTAGAGGAGAGAGGGAGAGATAAGGGAGAGTGGAGGAAGAGAACGAGTAAGAGAGAAGTAAATGAAAAGAGAGAGGGAGAAGGGAAAGAAGGAGAGAAAGAGAAGACAGAAAAGGAGGTGACTGAGACAGCAGAGGGAGAGAATGAGAAGAGAGAGAGAGAGAAGATAGAAAAGAGAAAGGAGAGAGAGGAGGAGAGAGAGAGAGAGAGAGAGAGAGAGAGAGAGGAAGAAGTGACAGAGAAGGAGAGGAGAGGAGAGACTTGGGCTTTTAATCAAGGGTCATTTTTAAATAATTACACTAAAACCTTCAAGGTTTCACAAATTGAGGCTTCAAATTGACGACCATATTAATATGAAGGTAAAAAATAGAAAAGAAAAAGCGTTAGATAGCTATATAAGAAAGTCTCAAAGCTTGAGCAAGAATGACTAAATAAATCAAATCTAAAGAGTCTGCTTCCTCAGAAATCATCAAATAATGATTGATTAACCACATATTACGAATTACAGGAGATTATTAAACTTCTATGACTTTTAAAACAGATTCAAAACAGATCCCGTGTTTGGTTACCCAACCTTTAAAGGGTTAACGATGTTTCATCAAAGCAACTTGTCTCTCTGCCTCCATCTAGTGCCTAGATCGAGTCATGGCAGTTCCCTGACAGACTCGGTTTCGTGGAGAGTTAAATTGAGCGGCTAAATTGATGTTAGCAAATATCTGATGAGCTCAAGTAGTAGGCATCTCATTACTATCTGCCCTGATGTCTACGTCAATGTGTCGCCTTCCACACACTGGATACCAGTAACTTTCACTTTTTCACATTTTGGGGCAGTTGTGGTCTGGTGGATGAGGAGATGGACTTGTGATCAGAAGGTTGCCGGTTCGATCCCCAGATCCACCGAGATGAAGCTGGTCAGCTTCAACCATCAGGAAAGAGGTTCCGGAGCATTCGGCCGTCACAACCAGACGCTGCAACCGTTTTTCCCACGAGCCATCAGGCTTCTAAACACACTGAACTGAACTCACACATACTTATCCTTCACCATCTCAACTCACGCACATCCTCATCTCCAGCACAACACATATTTATTATTTATTATAACTATGCTCACTGTTACACACTGTTTTTGCACTTCAGCTGCTATTTTGCACATATTTGTCACTATCACATCCTGTTTACAGTTATTAGTCGGCGTTACCTCTTTTTTGTTGTTGTGTATCCTGTCCTGCGCTGTGTTGTCTGTTTCTGCACTGCGTTGTTCTGCACTTCTTGCTCTTGGCAACATTGTGTTACTGATTAAAAAAGCATTTAAAAAGAGGTTGTGCTCGTTTATAATGCTGAAGGATTGTTAGCGTCAAGTTTAGCATTAACTTACTGATCACAGAATAAATGAGAACTCACACATACTAACCCATCACCATCTCAACTCACGCACATCCTCCTCTCCATCACTACTCATATTTATTATTTATTATAACTATGTTTACTCTTACACGCTGTTTTTGCAGCTTGCTGCTATTTTGCACATATTCGTCACTTCACATCCTGTTTGTCTCGTATACACATTGTACAAAACATTCTCAGTATTTTTTAGTCGGTGTTATCTTTGTTGTTGTGTGTATCCTGTCCTGCGCTGTCTTGTCTGTTTCTGCACTGTGTTGTTCTGCATTTATTTGCACTTGGCTGCACACAATGCACTTTATGTTTTAAGTTTATGTTCTAAGTCAGTCCTCAGTTCTCTGGTGTGCTGGGCGCGACTATAAGTTGTTTTATGTAGCACCAGGGTTCTGGAGGAACTTGCTTCAGTTCACTATGTACTGCATCAGCTGATATGGTTGAAACGACAATGAAAGCTACTTGACTAGGAGTGAGTGATGGAACACTTGTTCTCCATCTTCATCAACCACAGCTGTGGAGCCCTCAAGCGAGCACCAGTTCCCCGACTGCTCCCCGGGCCCCGCAGCCATGGCCCCCACTGCTCCGGGTGAGTGCTCACGGTGTGCGTGTTCACTGCTGTGTGTGTGTGTACACTGGGATGGGTTACATGCAGAGCACACACTCCAGATCTGACCAACTGCTCACTTTCACAGCAACGTTAAGTAAACACAACATAAAAATGAGTAATGCAAATAAACTTGCCTTGTGTAGTTGTAAATGGATTTGCAGATATCAGTAATGCACATTACGACTAGTAAAATAAAGATTGTGAATATCTGTAAATGAGTTGCGGCAAGTCAAAATAAAGTTATGGATCTCTGGAACTGGACTGGAGACTGGTACTAAAAAAAAAAGTGTTTAAATCAGTTGTTCCCACTCAAATCTGCATCCTAGATACCGCTAGTTAAAATTTAAGAAATGCGGTAAAATAATTTTTAACCAATCAAGACATAATAATTGATGTCTCTAATTACCTTTCTTACTATTGCATTTAGAATTGTAGAAATATCTGTCTTCCTTCAGGACTGGTCTAAATATATTTACCACTACTCAGAATACTTTTGCTCCGATCTTTAAACATATTTAGAGGTCAAAGGTTTAATTGTTAAGCTCGTCATACACTGACTGCTCCTTCACATGCTTTATTTTGCGTTTTAATGCACGAGCTAAGGACTAGTGTGAGGAAGAGAAACTAATAAAACTGAAGTTAGACTAAAGTGTTTGTCGTCCCATCTAATGAAGTGAATTCTACATGTGCAAAAGCCTCAGACAACAAGAGCAAAAAAGCACCTAGACGTGATGCACTGATCTGCATACGAACTGTAAGCTCATCCCTAAATCACATTAGGAGCGCAGCCGCATCTGAGGGAGGAGAGGAGACGCTGAGGGAGGCTAAGGTGGCAATGAGACGAGGCCTTCCTTGCTCACACGCGGTTCCTGAAATCCCCTTACATAACCACAGCCGTGAGCCCAGGAGCACGGGGCCAGGGCAGCAGAGGACAGCACAAAACAGCTTTACCTCCACTCCAGCGCACACAGGTCACCCGCTCTCGAGTAAAACGCCTGGGGTTTTACAACCGAAATAAATGAACCACAAGATTGCAGCTTGTGGTCCAAAACCCTCACGTTCCTGCACCAACAGCTTCATTCTGATTGATTTCGGTGATATTGGTCCTTGGTTATGTGCAGAACAGGAGTTGATGGTAGAAGTCTGCACTAGATACAAAAGCATACAACTTTTATGGGCTTGTTTTAAGATTTTCTTCTGGTTAACACCAAGGTGTTATCTTGACTGGACTACTGCAAGAAGTCCACCAAATAAATGAACTCAGAACTCTGCAAATGAAGCAAGCCCATGTTACTTCCCTCTTTATCTCCAGTGTAGATTGATTTGACAGGACCAAGAACAGACAGAGATCAACGAGTATCAAGACTAAGACTGAGATCCAAGAGTTTAGAGACGAAGAACCACCGGAACCACTAAGAACCACCAGAGACCAAAGAGCATCGGAGAGCATCAAGACCAAGAACCGGGCAAGACCAGAGAGTACCGAGACCAAGAACCGGGCAAGACCAGAGAGTACCGAGACCAAGAACCGGGCAAGACCAGAGAGTACCAAGGACAAGAACCGGGCAAGACCAGAGAGTACAGAGACCAAGAACCGTGCAAGACCAGAGAGTACCGAGACCAAGAACCATGCAAGACCAGAGAGTACCGAGACAAAGAACCGGGCAAGACCAGAGAGTACCGAGACCAAGAACCGGGCAAGATTAGAGAGTACCGAGACCAAGAACCGGGCAAGATCAGAGAGTACCGAGACCAAGAACCGTGCAAGACCAGAGAGTACCGAGACCAAGAACCGTGCAAGACCAGAGAGTACCGAGACCAAGAACCGGGCAAGATTAGAGAGTACCGAGACCAAGAACCGGGCAAGACCAGAGAGTACCGAGACCAAGAACCGTGCAAGACCAGAGAGTACCGAGACCAAGAACCGTGCAAGACCAGAGAGTACCGAGACCAAGAACCAGGCAAGACCAGAGAGTACCGAGACCAAGAACCGGGCAAGACGAGAGAGTACCGAGACCAAGAACCAGGCAAGACCAGAGGGTACTGAGACTAGGAACCGGGCAAGACCAAAGAGTACCTAGACCAAGACAAAAACCAGACCAAGAATAGAGAGTATCGCAACAAAAACCAGACCAAGACCAGAGAATATTGAGACCAAGAACAACAAAAATAATTTGCATTAAATACAACAGATATTTCTTCTTTCATGTTTTAAGAACGGGAAAAGTGGACTCATACGATTCTGTTACTGCCTATGCTTTAGGGGTTAAAAGTTCATGAAACAACGACAAGAGAATACAGTAAACAATTTACAGAATTAGTCATAAATAAATGATTTTACAATCTAATTTTATTCTTTAAAAAAACTCTTTATCCACATGAGGATCACTGTGTGCATGCATGCATGCGTGTGTGTGTGTGTGTGTGTATGTATGCATGTATGTATGCATGCGTGCGTGTGTGTGTGGGTGTGTATGTATGCATGTATGTATGCATGCATGCGTGCGTGTGGGTGTGTATGTATGCATGTATGTATGCATGCGTGTGTGTGTGTGGGTGTGTATGTATGCATGTATGTATGCATGCGTGCGTGTGTGTGGGTGTGTATGTATGCATGTATGTATGCATGCGTGCGTGTGTGTGGGTGTGTATGTATGCATGTATGTATGCATGCGTGCGTGTGTGTGTGTGGGTGGGTGTGTATGTATGCATGTATGTATGCATGTGTGCGTGTGTGTGTATGTATGCATGTATGTATGCATGCGTGCGTGTGTGTGTGTGGGTGGGTGTGTATGTATGCATGTATGTATGCATGCGTGCGTGTGTGTGGGTGTGTATGTATGCATGTATGTATGCATGCGTGCGTGTGTGTGGGTGTGGGCATGCATGTATACATGCGTGCGTGCGTGTAGGTGTGTGTGTGTGACTGTGTGTATGCATGCGTCCGTGTGAGTATGTGCATGCGTGTGTGTGTGTGTGTGTGTGACCTTCGTAGCATGCCGGCGCTCGCTGCAGTCTGGATGCTGACACAGCACACACTCGTCCTCCTGAGCCGCCTTCTCGTCTGCAACAACAAACAACTCCTAATTAATCATAGACAGAGAATGCTTGAGGGGGAAAAAGTAAGAAAAAATATTCCAAAGATGAAAAAATGCAATAAAGATAGCGAAAACACTAATTTGAACACAAAGTTTTTAAGAAAACACAAACCTTATACAAACAAGTATTAAAAAGCAGACGGCTGAATTGAGTGCAAAACATATTCTGCTCGATGCAAATCTAATAAAAGATTGAAGCAGACGCAGGAACTGCAGCAGGATGTAAACAGGACAGGAAAGCAGAAGCGACTAAAGAACCAAATATAAATAAGAAAGAACCCACAAAAACTCTTTCACTTCACCGACTCGATTACAATGTGAGCCTTGTTGCACAATTAATTTCTAAAGATAGCAACCACGCGTTCCATGAACTACGAAGGTTTCACACAGATCCGTCCGTATGGTGCTTTTAATGATTGAAGGCCTTCCACAGAAGTTCTTCTTCTAGTCTGGAAAATGGCACAAAAAAAAACATGACAAAGTGAGTGTCTTCAGAAATGTTCCATGCATTTTTCAGTTGTGACACAACAAAGAAGCCCGGTAAACAAAGACATCCAGTTTAGAAGCCAGGAGACTTCAAAGAAGACCACACAGAGTGGCCCCCGTCTTTTACAGTACCGAGTTTACCATGTATAGCCAGAGAACGGCTACTAAGAGCATGTTTATATCTCTTTTGTCCAGACTTTTACGAGGAATGTGTGGAATGCCTCACATCTGAGGAGAACTGCTCTTTGGTTCTGTACCGGTGCGATGCTGGCTCAGCTCCGGGGAGACGCTGACGTGGGTTACATAACCCTTGAGGATAGAAGGCTGGCTAAAAGAGGACAGCCTTTTCAAGTTGTAAAAAAAATTATAACAACAACATGAACCAACTTAATCACCTTAAGTGGTTTATTAACATAAAAGACCTGAAGGAAATTAAATCCAATTGAAATTTCATTGACAGAAACGAGCATAAATTACCTCGAGTGTTTTTCAGCGGACACTTTGATATCTCAAGTGCTTTGTAACACATGTAGAGAGCGCTAAACAGGCTGCACGCTTGAGCCTCGCGCAGTAACAGAACGAAAACTGAAAGCAGTCGCCTGATGAGACGACGGAACGATCCGGTGTGAGCTTGTGACATTTTCCCATAAGCATTACTCTATAGCTTAGAAGTCCAAAGCGGACCTCCGATCCTACGTTTTAATCCCCTCGACTAATCATGCTATTTGAGAAGACAAGTATGCACTTAGAAATGCAGAAGTGCGCTGCAGTAATGAATCAATTACAGCTCTTATGAATGGACGAGATCCAAGAGGAGGCTCGGCGCTGAAGCTTTCCATCTCTGGATGAGAGTCCCGAATGTTCCGGAAGAAGGGTTACATGGTTATGTAAGATTCGTCACAAACAATTGCAGCATGGTGAAATTAAACAGTGCGTTCGGTGTCTGCAGGTCATCATTATTTGGAAAAAAAAAGTCATAAAACTGAACAGTGAGTAATATTTAGTCACATGATTTGATCACATGATCCAAAAAAAAAAACAGCAGGGTTCATTGATAAACGAATGCTAAACAATGCTGCACATATCCTGACAAGCACTCTGCTAAATCATGAAAGTGAAGTGAAAGTGAGCAGTTGGAGCGACCCATACCTGCATGTAACCCATCCCAGTGTACACACACACACAGCAGTTAACACACACCGTGAGCACTCACCCGGAGCAGTGGGAGCCATGGCTGCGGGGCCCAGGGAGCAGTCGGGGAACTGGTGCTTGCTTGAGGGCTCCACAGCTGTGGTTGTTGGAGATGGAGAGCAAGTGTTTCATCACTCACACCACCTTCAACTCGGTGGATCTGGGGTTCGAACCGGTGACCTTCTGATCACAAGTCGATCTCATTATCCACCAGACCTGCCCTAACTGCCCTAATCAAAACAAACCAGAAAGATTCTGCACTCACAGGGACAGTCTAGACCGATACTTTATTCGTCTGCCCTGACCTCCTGATACAAGTCCCTGAGCTGCCCGTTCTGTAACCGTACGAAATACCTGATTTAAACTCTTCTTATAAACCCTACTAAATATAAACAAATTAAAATGAATTTAAAGCAATGCAACACGAGTGTGTGCACTCTGTTTATGAACATAATTCTATCCCAACATCTTCTAAAGGTAGATTTTTATACTCCTGAATTTCAACCATTTAATTTAAGTCCTCCATAGTAGAAATTTGTTTTTGGTCTATAGGTTTTGACTCATTTGAGCTACCCTACGTTATCATACCGCTCATCCTGGTGTGCTCAATAGTGGACATCCTGGCTCAATATCTGATGACTTTGTGTGGGACTTAAACGGCTCTAAAATCAGCAGGAAATGTCAAAACAAGTTACATCGGAACATTGTTTTCCTTGGTTCTCAGGAGGACCGGTGCCCTTTACGTCATGCTGTTACACGACTAGTTGCGGACCGAACAAAAATTGTAGGGATATGGAGTAGCTGTTAAACTTTGTGATAAAGTCAGCAGCAGCTTAATTTACAAAATAACTTCATTGGCATAAACACACATAGCAGAATAAAACAAATCAGATAAATATCAAATCACAAGGTAACTATATATTTTTCTATAATAACTTTTTTCTGCTTCTATGTTTTTCTAACAAAAACTAACAAAATTGCTATAGTGATAAGTGTCAAAGTTGGCAGTTTTATTTTTGTAAATTAGCAGCATGTTCTCCGCTAACGTCTCAGCGTATGTACTACAGTACCCAGAATGCTTAGCGTCACTGAGCACGTTCATGTTGCCGGTGTTTGGTTCCTGTCCTTGTTTTAGCAAATCATAAATATAGAAGTACGAGATCACGAACCAACACATGAATATAAAACGCCCGATGGTCATGTGAAGATGAGCGAAGCGCGATGGTCTCGTCGAGTCGTTCAGATAGTGAGAAGAACGTTATCAGAGCTGTTCGACTGTAGTCATGCACACTCGTTTCTTTTCATTCAATGATAATTATTTCCCTGTGAGTGGTCTGCTGTATCTGCTTTTCTGTACCCTAATCACTTCCACACCAACGAATTCCATCCATTTTTGGGATTTAACTCTTCCTCTGAACGTCCTAAAGCTATGATAGATCTTCTGAGGTTTGGCCGATAAGCATTGAGCTGTGAGGAAAATGTAAAAACGCATCGGGTTTCGAGCTTTAGGGTTCGATCGATCGAGACAACCCTAGTTTCTAAACAGCAGTCTAGCAAGCATTTCTTGTATTTGGGTGCTAAAAAAGAAGACCATCAGGCATTGCCACATCTGGAAAAGCTAAGTTTTGTGCCTTTAGCAAAGTGGAGAATAGATATCAGACTGCAAACCAGACCAAGACTAACTGCGCCATTTTTAAATTTAGGTCCTAAATTAACCAAACTACAACCTAAACACACCCATGGAGTCCGGTAAGAGGTTCTAGTCTTACCATAAACATCATGGATGACATCCAGAGTGGACGACCAGGAGTACCGCCCCACCCCTCGCTCGATCAAAGACGATGGGAGTACCTCCAGCTCATAAGCTCCTCGTTTTCTCCAGTGAAGGAACATCATTAAAGACCAGCCTTCAACAGGAACCCACACCAGGTTGCATCTACCACGACATCTTTATGTCCACCTCCCAAAAACGAACAAAGCGTGCACCTGCAGTTACCTCATCGTCCTCTACAATCAGCCTTTCTTTGATCACGCATTCCATAAAAGTGTGCAACAAAGCCATAACAAAGCCCATGTGACTTAATGATAATAAACCGTAATTGAAAACGGATGAGAAGGACTGAACGCAGCATCTGGATCTTCCTTCACTCCAAGTCGGGAGCATCAAGGGAGGGAGCATCCCCTCCACTTTGACTTTAACATTCTGAGAAGATGTTCCCCAAGCAATCCCTCATTCCTCGTCTGCGGAGAACAGCCGCATGCACATCGTTTGTGGAGCGAGGGCTATCGGTCAAACCCACACTCGGCCAAAACAAATGCAGCATTCAAACAGGGATGAAGTGCATTCTGGGATCGACAGGGGAACCCAGTCTTAGGCAAACAAAGAGCTCTTGCAAACCACTCCCGCACACTTCGTCTATGATGTGTACACACACAATAAAAGGCAGAAAAGTCTGCATTGATTAGAGTCCTCCTTTGCACAGATTTATGTCTTGTTCTTTGCACGGCCTTGTTCACAATATAAAGTTTGGTCTGTCTGGTCACCCTCGGGATGCTTAAAATTCAACTTTAGTTGAAGGAGACGTAATTAAGGAGAGTAATTGTCCTGATATTTTGGTAAAATACCTGTACAGGTTTCGACCAGCCACTTTCTATCAGTCAAAGAAAACGCAGTTTTTTTTGGGATGAAGCTCTTTTTCATCAAGACTAAAAAATAAATAAATCTACATTCTCCTGTGTGAAAAGGTGTTTGGCCCCTAATACAGCCGCATTTTAAGCCCTGGAGCAGCCCGACCCTCGGAGAAAATCTTTATTTCAGAAATGTAGAAATGCAAATTTTACTTAGAGTAAATATAGGAGAACGTCCCGAGGGGAGCGACGCGCCTGCAGAGCCATTCAGATGTCCAATTTTGGGATGAGAAATTAGAGGGTAGAGCTGGGGCAGCTTTACTCTGAGTCTGGCTTTGCAGACATATGGTAGTAATCCCCAATCTGGCTTTGAACTCGCAGCGCTTCATGAACAGGACACTCCGGCAGCTGCAGGTTTCAGAGGACGGATCCGAGCGCGCTAGCCTCTTTAAAACACAAACATTCTGTGCTAGCGTTAAAGGTGCGCTTATGTAAGAGACGTGCGAGGGAAGAAGTGAGCCGACAGTCAGAGTCTGAATCGTTTGTTGTGTCTTGAACACAAAAATCTTTACATTTACATTTATGCATTTGGCAGACGCATCCATAGTTTGTTCCAGCATCCAGGGACAGTGAGAGAGAAGGTTCTGCTGAGAGATCTTCTGCATTTGTGGGACGGAACCACGAGTCACTGTTCCTTCTCTGAGCGCAGGCTTCTGGAGGGCATGTAGGAGTGTTTATTATTTATACATGGTTTTATTTACCTGATCATAAATTGCAGAAATAAAATACATCCGCAGCTGCTGTAGAAGCTCTGTCTCTCAACATGGTGTGTTGACCATGCGAACTTCTAGCTAGCTAAAACTCAGCTTAAAGAACAAAGGAAAGGTATTTACCGTACCGTGAAAGTTATACTCCATTATCTAGCGCTTAACTCGGAGCGAAAGAACTTGTTTTGCTCCACTCAGCCAATCACATAGAAAGTACATCTTATTTACCTCCTGGAGAAGTCTTTGCACATACTTCATGCATGGCCATTGCCTGTTGATTACAACTATTATATTAGTATTAAAACAAAAACATGTTAATAAAGTGCCGCTCTATGTTTACGTTATAGCTGAATTTGGACTAATGGGAGTGTTGGTCAGCAGGGGGCGTGGCGAAAGCTCATCTGTGGGAGGGACCGGCGCCCACAGAGGGTTTTGCGGAGGCAAAACACACGAGGTGATTCAAAGACATTTTTATGAAAATCATTGCATTTTGAAAGATGTAAAACGCTGAAATATTGATTCTAAGTGCAATAACAAGGGCATAACATGGGACCTTTAATGTAAAAAAATGTAACAATTAAGATATTACAATTTAAAAGGAGATGCTAACATTTAAACTAAAATAATTAAAATACTTTCAAAATGTAAATTAAATAACTTGTTTTAAGTTATTATGTTTACATATAATATATAAATTCTATATAACATTTATTAATGTATAATTTGCTTAAAGTTCATTAGATTTCTCATTTGTTAAACGTGGTTTTTAATTGGTTTGCAAGTTTAAATAACTTTTGGATATTGGTGAGTTCTGGATATTGGTGGATATTGGTGGCCCTCTAAGATGTACGCACACACGCACTCACGCATGCACGCACTCACGCATGCACGCACTCACGCATGCACGCACGCACAAAACATCTTCATCCCCTGGCACAAACAAGAAACCTAAGCACTCTTGGTACATTTTCTCTCCAGAGCCGTTCCTGAAACGGTTAGGCTCTTTATGAGTTAATGAAAAGCTAGAGCGCCCTGCTCTCTGCACACATTACAGACAACACACATTACAGGGCTCACCGCGCACAGACGTGGTCATTAGCGCGAGGCTAAGATCCGCCTAAATTGACTTTAAGCTGGGTGGGGGAAGCCGATCCGGGTAACTTGCAGTGGGATGAACTCATGCAGAAGACACTACTCGATAAAATGAGTGCGACACAATGGTGCCGATTCTTTGAGGGACAGAGTACGATCCATCCAGAGGAGACATTCTATACACGTGGGACAGATTAACAGATATAAACTGATATAAAAATCCTCCCTGATGACCAATCAGTAACTACACGCATAACGGACTGCCTGAACGACATCTCTACTTGGATGAAGAACCATCACCTAAAGCTCAACATGGCCAAAACAGAACTTCTCCAGGCCAATCCCTCTGTGCATCACCACCTCACCTACCAGTTGCAATCCTCTACAGCAGGGGTGTCAAACTCATTTTCGCCGCCACAATAGCATAATGGCTGTCCTCAAAGGGCCAGATGTAACTCATCTTCTTCATGTCGACTTTCTTCCCTTTCGGGGTCGGCACAGCGGAATGAACCGCCAACTCTTCTGGCACATGTTCCAGCAGCAACCCATCGCTGGGAAACATCCAGACACACTCTTTCACACTTTAACACTATGAACACTTAATCTTACTCAATTCTCTTATTCCGCATGTCTTTGGACTCGTGGAGGAAACCGGAGCACCCGGAGAAAACCCACGCGATCACGAGGAGAACATGAGAACTCCACACAGAGATACCAACTGACCCAGCTGAGGCTCGAACCAGTGACCTTCTTGCTGTGAGACGACCGTGCTACCCACTGCACCACCGTGACGCTTCAGATGTAACTTATACATGTAAAACAATGTAATCGAATGTAATGTAAAATAAGTGACAATTCAGTTACACAGAAACAATTGTATGGTTGTTGTTCTAATAAAAATCCTTTTGATTTTTGGCAGCTTATGAAAACTTGGGATCATTACTTGAGGCGTGATATGTTGACGGGGGGGGCTCATTGGTATAATTTGACTTAGAATATCAATCATCTTTTCTCATCAGGCTCAAGAAACAGTTCACATATAAACTATTAGCTGTGCCCTTTTCAAATCTTGAAATGTATTTTAGCGTGAGAAATCGGAGGTGTGGCGTGAGATCACTCAAATGCGTGAGTCTTATGTTCAATGTGTGAGAGTTAGCCGCTCTGCAGTTTCACTCGAGAGTATGGATGTGGAAACACCACCGTTGCGGCTACCATATTGTTACCGTTTATTGCTACCAAAGGCATTGTTTTGCTAATGTAGTTTTTTTTTGTTTTTGTTTTTTTGTTTTAGACACTCAAAACCTTTAAGCTCTAAAAGTAGATCACATGTGTCAAACTCAAACGTAGATCACATGTGTCAAACTCCAACGTAGATCACATGTGTCAAACTCCAACGTAGATCACATGTGTCAAACTCCAACGTAGATCACATGTGTCAAACTCCAACGTAGATCACATGTGTCAAACTCCAACGTAGATCACATGTGTCAAACTCCAACGTAGATCACATGTGTCAAACTCCAACGTAGATCACATGTGTCAAACTCCAACGTAGATCACATGTGTCAAACTCCAACGTAGATCACATGTGTCAAACTCCAACGTAGATCACATGTGTCAAACTCCAACGTAGATCACATGTGTCAAACTCAAACGTAGATCACATGTGTCAAACTCCAACGTAGATCACATGTGTCAAACTCAAACGTAGATCACATGTGTCAAACTCAAACGTAGATCACATGTGTCAAACTCAAACGTAGATCACATGTGTCAAACTCAAACGTAGATCACATGTGTCAAACTCAAACGTAGATCACATGTGTCAAACTCAAAACGTAGATCACATGTGTCAAACTCAAAACGTAGATCACATGTGTCAAACTCAAAACGTAGATCACATGTGTCAAACTCAAAACGTAGATCACATGTGTCAAACTCAAAACGTAGATCACATGTGTCAAACTCAAAACGTAGATCACATGTGTCAAACTCAAACGTAGATCACATGTGTCAAACTCAAACGTAGATCACATGTGTCAAACTCAAACGTAGATCACATGTGTCAAACTCAAACGTAGATCACATGTGTCAAACTCAAACGTAGATCACATGTGTCAAACTCAAACGTAGATCACATGTGTCAAACTCAAACGTAGATCACATGTGTCAAACTCAAACGTAGATCACATGTGTCAAACTCAAACGTAGATCACATGTGTCAAACTCAAACGTAGATCACATGTGTCAAACTCAAACGTAGATCACATGTGTCAAACTCAAACGTAGATCACATGTGTCAAACTCAAACGTAGATCACATGTGTCAAACTCAAACGTAGATCACATGTGTCAAACTCAAACGTAGATCACATGTGTCAAACTCAAACGTAGATCACATGTGTCAAACTCAAACGTAGATCACATGTGTCAAACTCAAACGTAGATCACATGTGTCAAACTCAAACGTAGATCACATGTGTCAAACTCAAACGTAGATCACATGTGTCAAACTCAAACGTAGATCACATGTGTCAAACTCAAACGTAGATCACATGTGTCAAACTCAAACGTAGATCACATGTGTCAAACTCAAACGTAGATCACATGTGTCAAACTCAAACGTAGATCACATGTGTCAAACTCAAACGTAGATCACATGTGTCAAACTCAAACGTAGATCACATGTGTCAAACTCAAACGTAGATCACATGTGTCAAACTCAAACGTAGATCACATGTGTCAAACTCAAACGTAGATCACATGTGTCAAACTCAAACGTAGATCACATGTGTCAAACTCAAACGTAGATCACATGTGTCAAACTCAAACGTAGATCACATGTGTCAAACTCAAACGTAGATCACATGTGTCAAACTCAAAAGTAGATTACATGTGTCAAACTCAAAAGTAGATCACATGTGTCAAACATGTTTGACACATGTGATCTACAATCACCTCTTTCTCCTTCAGTCAGGAATCTTGGAGTGATTTTGGATGAACAGCTGTCCTTCAAAGACCATGTCAACAAGAGAACCGAGCGTGAAAATTCACTCTGCACAACATTCGAAAAATCAGGCCCTTCTTAACTGAGCAGCAACTCAACTCCTGGTTCAGGCTCTGGTCCTCTCGCGTCTGGACTACTGCAACGCTCTCCTAGCAGGACTTCCATTGAATACGCTCAAACCTCTGCAGA
Source organism: Danionella dracula (assembly GCA_900490495.1). Lineage (NCBI taxonomy): Eukaryota > Metazoa > Chordata > Actinopteri > Cypriniformes > Danionidae > Danionella > Danionella dracula. The sequence continues at coordinate 20,225 of UELW01000689.1, forward strand.
TGATCCAGAACTCTGCAGCTCGTCTTATCTTCAAGGAACCGAAACGAGCTCATGTTACTCCCCTCTTCATCACTCTTCACTGGTTCCCCATCACAGATCGGGTTAAATTCAAATCACTGAAGCTGATGTACAAAACTATCTCCAGATCAGCTTCTGTTTACCTCCACGAGCTCCTACCAACGCACACGAACTTACTAAGTTATCAACAGTGAAGCGCTAGTATAGTGGGCTCAAATATTAACTCTAAAACCGCTAAAAGGGTATAATATGGGACCTTTAATGTGTGTGTTTAGTGTGTTTTTTTATGTTGATTTGTTTTCCAACTCGCCGGAGAGTTTTCCAAATTTTTATTTATTTATTTTTAGCTTGTAATACTGCCTTTGTAAATGTGACCCGTTTTGTACCTCTCGTTTTCCACAGTAAAGTTAACACTATAAACGCCATTTCAGAAATACATATTTCAACTATGCATTTCCTTCTAAACATCAAGTACTAACATCAATTAATTACAAAAAAAGCTAAAAAAGCATTTAAACAGCTTTAAATCTGAGTGCTAGTTCTAAAGAACTTTTTTGTTACAACCTTTTTTGTTTTTTTCAGTATACTTTTCCTTAAGATGTATTAAGCTATAAAAAAAAAAAAAAAAAAATGTATATATATATAAAATAAATGAATTTAAATTTTTTTAAAAAGGGCTTACAACCATGCTTTGCAGTATCCTGCTGCAGCTGGCAGAGTCCTCCGGAGAGTTTCGGGGAGTTTATAAGCGAGCTCATCACAGCTGAAGGAACACAAGAGTTCCCTCGTTAACGCCCCCCACAGGCCGTCCGAAGCCAGAACGCTGCTAATCTCCCTCAATCAACAAGTTTAATATCTGCACAACCACGAGCTGTGCAACCAGAGCGAGGGCACGACCCGGATGAAGAGCCATATGCTAATAGCACTCTTAAGCCTGGGAGAGCATGATGAAAGCAGGCTGAAAGCGTGACCGAGCGTGGGACGATGGCCGACAGCTGCGAGAGGCTTCTCAGGAGCGTTACGTCATCTCAGTGAAGAGCTGCTTCAGGGCTCGTGTGCTTCCTTCAGACGCTCAGACGGCGGTCAAGAGAGAGAAGAGACTTCTTGGTCTCAAACTCATTTTCAATCAGGATCATAACAGATCATGTTCTAGAGCAGAGGTCCACAATTATTTTTACCCGCAGGCCAAGTTGTGCACGACAAACCAGAAAGAGGGCAGAAAGCCACGATCATCTAACCTCCATCCACTGCTCCTCCACCGAGGTCAAAGGTCAAATAGCAACACCCTTCATCAAAGAAATTTCAAATAAAGATATTTAAAACAACACATAGCAACAACAAAAAAAACTATTTTAAATGTGTACTCATTGTTCAAACAATAGGAACATTTTTATGTTATTATACAAAGACATAGAGAGAGCGAAAGAGAGAGAGAGAGAGAGGAGATAGGAAGGAGAGAGTGGAGAAGAAATATAAATAAATATAGAGGAGATAGGAGAGAAAGAACGAAAGAAAAAGATGACCTGGATATAGAGGAGAGACAAGATGGGAGAGTGAGATAGGGGATTTAGTGGAGATACAAGAAAGATAAAAAAGAGAGAGAGATACGGGAAAGAGAACAGAAAGAGAGAGAGAGAGAGAGGAGATATGAGACAAATATAACAGAGAGAGAAAGAGGGGGGTGTTAGAGGAGATAGAGAGTGGTGAGACAGAAAATATAGATAGAGAGTGTAAATAGGGAGAGAGAGAGAGAGAGAGAGAGAGAGAGAGGACAGAGAAAAGAGAGAGAAAATGTAGATAAGAAGAGAGAAAGAAAAGGAGAAAGAGAGGGAGAAGAGAGAGGAGATGGAAAAGAGAGGAGATAGGGAAAAGAGAGAGATAGAGGAGATAGAAGAGAAAGAATAAAAGAAAATATAGAGGAGATAGAGGAGAGAGAAATATAAGAGAGAGAAAGAGGAGGAGTTTTAGAGGAAGTAAAGAGGAGAGAGTGGAGAGAGAGAGAGAGAAAATAAAGTTAGAGAGAGTGTAGATAGGGAGAGAGAGGAGCTAGAAGAGAGAAAGAAAAAGAAAGAGAGGGAGAAAGCGAGAATAGATAACGAGAGACAAAGGTAATAAGGTAAAAAGGTAATAAAAATTTGTTACTTTTTAGTACACGTGATTTCACTCAACATATTTCACATAAAAGTTAAACAATGTCATCAACTACTAGAGTTCTTCTTCGCTCTGTTAGCATCGTTTTCTCAACAATTAGCGAGAAAGAGGGAAAGAAAAAAGGGCGAAAGAAAGAATGAGCGAAAGAAAGAAAGAGCAAAAGAAAGAAAAACAAAGAGCAAATGAATGAAAGAGGGAAAGAAAAAAGAAAGAAAAAGAAAAAAGAGCAAAAGAAAAAAAGACAAAGAAAGAAAGAAGGAAAGAGTGAAAGAAAGGAAGAAAGAGCAAAAGAAAGAAAGAATGAGCAAAAGAAAGAAAAAAGAACGAAATAATGAATGAAAGAGGGAAAGAAAACAAAGCGATAGAGCAAACGAAAAAAGAAAAATAAAGAACAAATGAATGAAACAGGGAAAGAAAAAGAAAAAAAGAGCAAAAGACAAAAGAAAGAGCAAAAGAAAAAAAAGACAGAAAGAAAGAAAAACAAAGAGCAAATGAATGAAAGAGGGAAAGAAAAAAGAAAAAGAAAGAAAGAAAGAGCGAAAGACAAAAGAAAGAGCAAAAGAAAGAAAGAATGAGCGAAAGAAAGAAAAAAGAACAAAAGAATGAATGAAAGAGGGAAAGAAAACAAAGCGATAGAGCAAACGAAAAAAGACAAATAAAGAACAAATGAATGAAACAGGGAAAGAAAGAAGAAAAAGAAAGAAAGAAAGAAAAAAAGAAAAAGAAAGAAAGAACGAAAGAAAGAAAAAAAAGACAGAAAGACAGAAAGAAAGAACGTGTGTAGACTGATTCCCGTCAGAAGGGGGCGCTCACTCACTGAGGCGGAGTCGCAGGGCGAGCCAGCTTCTGGGAGGAGACCTGTGAAGCGAGGGATGAATGATCCACTTGTTTGGGACCATGACGTTCGCTGGTTCTCTGCGTCCTCGGTTTGGAGAGAGAATCAGAGGTCAGGTGCGTCTCCTGACAGGAATGCTGGAGTGTGAAGAAAAGGTAGGCTGACTTCAGAAATAGCTTCCATGTGATGCACCTTCTGAGAGGAACGATCAGAGGGTTCTGTGAGCGCACCTTCACCCTTGAGTCCCTCGGTTTATAAGAATATTCCTAAGAAGGAAGCGGTTAGATCACATTCTGAATACGGAGACAGAAGATGCTGCTGCTGAGGCCTTGGAGAACCAACACACTATTTAGAGGATATCGTTCATTAAAAAAAGACTGATAGAATGAATGGACATTCCCAGCAGCTGTGTGCGTTTTTGAAGTCAGTTTCAGAAACGTATGTGGAATTCAACGTCCAAACGATCAAATCATCCAAATCTTAACTTGTTGATATTTGATGTAATAAACCAGGGACGTGTGTGTCTATATTAGGTGTACAATTTAACGCTCTTAATATTTAGTGAAACCACCATTTAGTTGTTTTATCGCCATAAACCTTTTGACTACATTTCAATTACTTTTTTTTTTTTAAACAAACATTATACCACAGTTTATACAGACAGGCAGACAGACAGTCAGACAGACAGATGAATAGAGGGACAGACAGACAGACGGATAGAGGGATAGACAGTCAGATATACAGACGGATAGAGGGACAGACAGTCAGACATACAGACGGATAGAGGGACAGACAGTCAGACGGATAGAGGGATAGACAGTCAGACATACAGACGGATAGAGGGACAGACAGTCAGACAGACAGACGGATAGAGGGATAGACAGTCAGACATACAGACGGATAGAGGGACAGACAGTCAGACAGACAGACGGATAGAGGGACAGACAGTCAGACAGACAGACGGATAGAGGGACAGACAGTCAGACAGACAGACGGATAGAGGGACAGACAGATGGATAGAGGGTTAGACAGTCAGACGGATAGAGGGACAGACAAACAGACAGAGGCTTTAGATAGACAGACAGATTTGACAGATAGATAGAGATAAACAAACAAACAAACAAACAAACAGACAGACGGATAGAGGGATAGGCAGACACAGACAGACAGACAGATAGACAGACAGACAGACAGATTGATGGATAGACAGACCGAAAGATAGATTTGATTGATAGATAGATTTTACAGAGACAGACAGATAGGTAGATATGACAGACAAACAAACAGACAGACGGATAGAGGGATAGGCAGACACAGACAGACAGACAGATAGACAGACAGACAGACAGATTGATGGATAGACAGACTGAAAGATAGATTTGATTGATAGATAGATTTTACAGAGACAGACAGATAGGAAGATATGACAGACAAACAAACAGACAGACGGATAGAGGGACAGACAGACAGATTTGATAGATAGGTAGATAGATATGACAGACAGACAGACAACCAATCAGGGGCTTGCTCTTGTAGTGAAGCAGAAACATTTGCAACAAAAAAATAATCCCAGAAAAGTATCACAGTTTGTGGCCAGTCAGAATGAATAACTTTATTATTATTCATGTGGAAACTAAACAAATCTTACTTGGAATTAAGTGGACGAGGAGGTCGCTGAATCTCGTAAGTTATTCATTTTTATTAGAGTTTTAATAGAGTTTGGCGCTTGGTGGGAATCCCCTGTTAGGCAGAAAGCGTAAGTATTTGCACCCTGACGCAGGATCCATTGATGATAGTATTTTTTCTTTTGGTTGCAGTACCAGTTTTGTCGACAAACTCACAAATTTTACCTTTAATCTAATTAAAAATGTAGCTGTACTATGTGCTGATGCGAATCGCTTTGCCACCATTTTCAATGTCTAATAATCGATTTAAAATTTAGAGGAAAAAAAGTTTTGGGCCAAAAAAGCCAAATTGTTAAAAAAAAAGGGGCGAAAAGAAAGATCACTAAACTCGCTGATAACATTTTAAGTGCTTGAGATATTAAATAAACGACCTAAATCATGCGATTCTGGTGACGATGCTCTTTTAAAAGAAAAGGCTGGTTTAAAGAAGTTCAACAAAAGTCACACACGCTACAAAAACAGCCTCAGGTGAGCTTGAAAAGCTCATTTTGTGAAAATCTACTTTAAAAGTCGCCATCCACAGTTAAATGCAGACATTTCACAACCCAAAGGCAGGATATATCGGTTTTTGCAAGTTACTTTTCCACTCAAAAATAGTTTTTAGGAACTTGTTAGCATCAGATTGAAGTGATATTTGCTGTGCAAGAAAATAACGCAGAAAACTCTCAAACAGGCCTAATTTCTCTTTTCAGTGGCATCCCTTCCTTTAAAGCCTCTTTAAACAAACAAGCTGTTTTCGCAACAACAGACCCGCAGCAGCTCTCTCTAACCTGTTGCTTTGAGAAGCTTCATCTCGAGCCTCGGAGCCGAAGAAAAGTCGTCCGTTTCGCAGAAACCGGGCTCCGAGCTCCTCAAAGTCGCGTTTGAGAGTTCAGGAAGAGCCCGAGCTTCACCGCTTCACCGCGGACCTCTCTGAATCCGTGCCTGGGGAGGTGAGACAGGAGAGCGGTTAGCAGCGTGAAGGCTCCTCTGCTCCTCTGCTCCTCTGCTCCTGGAGCGCGTTCTCCATTCATTCAAATCAGCTCGAGTCGAGGATCCGCGCAGCGCTTCCGCATGCGGCCACTAGAGGCGCAAGTGAGAACGCGTCCCAGGCGGCACGGAGCGGCTGCAGACACCGGAGACTCTCAGTTCTGCGCCCCAAAGCAGTTTTTCCTAAATTAGATTAGATTAGATTCAACTTTATTGTCATTACAAGTACAAGGCAACGAAATGCAGTTTAGGTTTAACCAGAAGTGCAATAAGCAGCAAGTGCAGGTTATAGGTCGGAGTATAAGTATAATATATATATATATATATATATATATATATATATATATATATATATATATATATATATATATATATATATATATATATATATATATATATATATATATTGTGTGTGTGTGTGTGTGCGTGTGTATCAGGAATATACAATCGATGAGTTGGTATGTACATGTGTATAATAGATATTGGCAAAATGTACAGGTTGTTAATGATTATAAACAGGGATTTACAGATTTACAAAGCTATGTACACAGTAAAATATGTACAGTATGAGAGGAGTATGACAACAGTGAGATGTGCTGCAGGTCAGACGGAGGAGTTCAAGGTGGAGGTGGGGCTACATCAAGGATCGGCTTTGAGTCCCTTCTTGTTTGCTATGGTGATGGACAGGTTGACAGATGAGGTCAGACAGGAATCTCCATGGACAATGATGTTTGCAGATGACATTGTAATCTGTAGTGAGAGTAGAGAGCAGGTGGAGGGAGACCTGGAAAGTTGGAGGTCTGCTCTAGAAAGAAGAGGAATGAAAGTCAGTCGTAGTAAGACAGAATACATGTGTTTGAACGAGAGGGAGAGAAGTAGAACAGTGAGGTTACAGGGGGCTGAGGTCAAGAAGGTGGAGGAGTTTAGGTATTTGGGGTCAACAGTCCAGTGTGACGGGGAGTGTGGAAAAGAGGTGAAGAGGCGAGTGCAGGCAGGTTGGAGGGGGTGGAGAAAAGTGTCAGGGGTGTTGTGTGACAGAAGAGTGTCAGCAAGAATCAAAGGAAAGGTGTACAGAACAGTAGTGAGAGCAGCTATGATGTATGGGTTAGAGACTGTAGCAGTGAGGAAGAGACACGAGGCAGAGATGGAAGTAGCAGAGATGAGGATGTTGAGGTTCAGTTTAGGAGTGACAAGGATGGACAAGATTAGGAACGAGCACATCAGAGGAACAGCTCAGGTTGGTTGTTTTGGAGACAAAGTCAGAGAAGCCAGATTGAGATGGTTTGGGCATGTGCAGAGAAGGGATAGTAGTTATATTGGTAGAAGGATGTTGGAGATGGAGTTCCCAGGCAAGAGGGCGAGATGAAGGCCAAAGACGAGTTATATGGGTGTGCTGAAGGAGGACATGAAGGTCATTGGTGCAAGAGTTGAGGATACTGAGGCCAGAGTTAGGTGGAAACAGAGGATTTGCTGTGGCGACCCCCTAAACTGGGAACAGCCGAAAGAAGAAGAAGAAGAAGAAGAAGATGTACACAGTAAAATCTAGAGTGTAAAAATGACACTGCTCTATTTGGTCCTACTCTAAGTGGAGTTAAATTAACACTGAGCTCATCAACCGGAACCAAAAAAAAATGTAAGGTAAACTCTTATTTTTTGTTACAATGTGATGAGGAAAATATTTTAAATTTTTTTTTATAGTGAAATACAAACGTTTATCACACCATACAAGTTTTCGGTGAATAATCGCTGGTTTAGATGATCACCTCGTTGATGATTTAACTCAGTTTCAGTGTTATTGTCTCACTCTATTTAGGTTAATTTTACTCTCAGGATTTTATTGTGTACAGAGTAGTGCAATATGGTATGTGCAAATCACAAGTAACATTAGAGGGGAGGATGAATTTACTAGACTAGAGGAAACGTTTGTTTTATAAGATCCGAAGGGTAGCCAGATGACTGAATCTATATTTTAAACGAAACCTCACACATATTTAATGTATAGGTGTTTAAAAATGTAGTTGTTTTGTGTAGCCTAACACACTATTAAATGTAAACTAATGATAAAACTGACAGAGCAACACACCCTAGTCATTCAACTAAACTACAAATTCGTTTTTTTTTATATATATATATTTTTACGTGAACCTTAATATAAGTCAATATGACACCAACCAGATTAAATATAAAATTATGGCAGTTGTGGTTTGGTGGATGAGGAGATGGACTTGTGATCAGAAGGTCCTCAGTTCGATCCTCAGATCCACCGAGTTGAAGGTGGAGTGAGTGATGAAACACTTGCTCTCCATCTTCAGCAACCACAGCTGTGGAGCCCTCGAGCGAGCACCGGTTCCCCGACTGCTCCCCGGGCCCCGCAGCCATGGCCCCCACTGCTCCGGGTGAGTGCTCACGGTGTGTGTGTGTACACTAGGATGGGTTACATGCAGAGCACACACTCCAGGTATGGGTCACTCCAGATCTGACCAACAAATCTATTGATTGTATGCGTTGTTAATTCTAAAGTTCAGCTAATTCTAAAGTTCATGTAAAGCTAAGTATTTCAAACATTTCTTTTTTTGTTTTGTTTTTTTTATGGTGCTCAATTCATTCATCACATTTTGTTATTTATTATTCTCTGTTTATGTTGAATCTGCGAATCTGAGTGTCTTTAAGCATTTGGCTGCTTAAAACTTGATCGGAAGACTTCTTTGTGTGTGTTCTCTCAAAGCTTTTGCATCTCAAAGTCCTAAAACATTTTCAATAAAAAGACCCTCAATAGTCATACAATGTATTCAAGTACATTTCTTTTAACTTATTGCTGTTTATACTGCATACATCAAAACATAAAACTCATCATCAAGTAAAACAGTCAATGTAGAATAACGTTTGCTGTCGGCTCTCAAAGTCTTTTCTCCGCTCAAAGTTCTGGTCGTCCAACATCAGCTGGAGTCTCAGGCGCCGGAGACGAGCTGCTGCCTCTCCTCTCGTCTCGCTGTCTTCACCTTTTATACTCCGCACGACACAGTCTGAACCCAGGAGTTCATTGGTTTCTGCTTCAGCTGCTGTCCATGTTGCAGATGCATGCACAGAGTCCAGGTAACGGTTGCTCGCTAGCCATCAGGCAGCCTCACAGATGTCCCTCGTTTATTTTACCCGGCATATTTGACCTTTCCCCTACATCAGAGGTTCTGAAATAGTGGGGCGTTTGTCCTCAGGAACATGCTTTTTTTATTTTTCTATTTTTTTCTACTGTTGTAGAAGAAAGTGCAATAGCACTCCACTACATTAGGGGGCAGTGGCGCTCTCTTTGGCAGAGTGTGAAGCGTAGACACGAAGTGTAGAAGACAGATGGAGAGAGAAGGAGATAAAGAGACAAACGAAAGTCTCCCGAAAGCTAAGACGAGGAAATATGACGCGTTTGTAGCGCTTGGCTTCACTGTGACTGCGGTGGGAGACGAGGAGAGACAGGTGTGCTTACTGAGTCTAAACATGTTGCAGAGGACAGCATGAAGCTAAATAAGTTAAGGCGTCACTTAAAGACGTTACGCTCCAATCACGCTGATAAACACTTGAGTTTTTTTCAGCGAAAACGCATCGAATATTACCAGCAATCACGATCAGTCAAACAATGTTTATAGTTTTATTAAGGATTTAATGTTTTTTAATATTTCAGATGCGCCTTAAATCTTTTCTGCTACAGTTAATAAAGCTATTCTTTGTTTTAAGTTGATCCGTTTTCTTTCTTTTTTCTCTCTTATACGTTAATAAGGATACTGTGTTATGCAGAGGTGTACTTATAACACATTTAAAGACAAATAATACTATTTATACTTGTTTTTTGTGGGGGGTTTCTCCTAGGTGGTGGGGGGGGGCACAACAGAAAATAATTGAGAAACACTGCATTACATCTACATTTGTGAGTCTCTTACTCCTCACAAATTCTATTTCAGATATTGTAGTCACTAAGAGGTAGGCTCCGGCCACTGCAAGGTGAGCCAATCAGAATGCTTGACAACCAGTGTTAAAAGAAATTTAGCACTCGCCGCCCCTCAAATGTCCTCCGGTTTCACTTCCTGTTGTTCTGGTGCAAGACTCATTCATTTCCTGGAGGGTCAAAATTGAGACGTTATCATTTTTATGATAAGAAAGTTATTTTGAAGAGAAACATAAAGTGGATCGACTCCTGTACTTTCCGCTCGCTCTCTCTCTCCGCTGAGCTGATAAAGAGTTTGTATTCTTCATTATCTTTATCATAATGAGAGATGATAAGCCTGTTAAACTTCATAAAACTCACAAGTACCACAAGAAGCAAATAAAATATGCTACTTTCTTAGCATTTTATCACTTGGTGCAATAAACGGAGCTAGAGATCCGCCACAACAATCTGAGCTTGAATTGTGTTGATTTGACATATTGACAATTGTAATTTAATAAACCTGAATATTATATGCCACTAAAAAAGTTTTTGGGTTTCTTTCTTTGAATTTGAAATAGAATTTTCGAACTTGAAATATTGAGCTTCTGATTTTTTTTAAAGGCACAATTATTTATAGATGTATTTTCACCAGGAACTGGGAAAAACCGCATCAGTAAAATCATCGAAAAAAAAAAAACTCTTTGAGAAAGGAGACAAAAGCTTGATTCACATGTTTATATCGACGCATCATTTCCCACACCGTGAACATTCGAAGATCTACAGTGTAAATGTTTAACAAGTTTAAAACAAAACATCACTTGTGAACATTCGCCTCCCTCTGCTGGTCATCCCCTGAATTCGACTTTTTCAAGAGAGCGGCACGACTGGAGTTGAGAAAAGAAAGGTTGCTTTATTAAGGTTTCTCTACTGTTAAAAATTCACTTCAAAATTATATGTCCAGATGTACATTTACATTAAAGGGCTTTCTGCAAACACAACTCACCATTGCTTTGTATGATTTTTGTACATTTCAAATAAAGATATCTAAAACAACACAAAGCACAAAATAAACTTGCTTTTTTTACATTTATACTCCTTAATCTGTTATCTGTATTCAAACAAAAGGAACACATTTGTGGTATGTACACGTTTAAGGTCATGCACAATGATATACTGAGAGAGAGAGAAGATAGGAGAGATAGAGGAAGGAGAGAAAGAGAGATTTAGTGGAGAAAGAAAGAGAGGAGAGATGGGAAAGAAGGGAGAGTGTAAATAGGGAGAGTCAGGGAGAAAGGTGGTAGACAGAGGGGAGAGGAGAGAGAAGAGAGAGAGAGAGAGAGAGAGAGAGAAGAGAGAGAGAAGAGAGAGAGAGAGAGGAGAGAGAGAGAGAGAGAGAGAAGAGGAGAGAGAGAGAGAGGGAGTGTGTATAGTGAGAGGAGATAGAAGAGACAGGAGAGGTGAAAGAAAAGAGAGAGATGGAGAGAATGTAGACTAGGAGAGTGAGAAGAGATATATATATATATATATATATATATATATATATAGAGAGAGAGAAGATATGAGAGATAGAGGAAGGAGAGAAAGAGAGATTTAGTGGAGAAAGAAAGAGAGGAGAGATGGGAAAGAAGGGAGAGTGTAAATAGGGAGAGTCAGGGAGAAAGGTGGTAGACAGAGGGGAGAGAAGAGAGAGAGAGAGAGAGAGAGAGAGAGAGGGAGTGTGTATAGTGAGAGGAGATGGAAGAGACAGGAGAGGTGAAAGAAAAGAGAGAGATGGAGAGAATGTAGACTAGGAGAGTGAGAAGATATATATATATATATAGAGAGAGAGAAGATAGGAGAGATAGAGGAAGGAGAGAAAGAGAGATTTAGTGGAGAAAGAAAGAGAGGAGAGATGGGAAAGAAGGGAGAGTGTAAATAGGGAGAGTCAGGGAGAAAGGTGGTAGACAGAGGGGAGAGAGAGAGAGAGAGAGGAGAGAGAGAAAGAGAGAGGAGAGAGAGAAAGAGTGAGTGTGTATAGTGAGAGGAGATGGAAGAGACAGGAGAGGTGAAAGAAAAGAGAGAGATGGAGAGAATGCAGACTAGGAGAGTGAGAAGATATATATATATATAGAGAGAGAGAAGATAGGAGAGATAGAAGAGAGAGAGAGAGAGAGAGAAATATAGAGAAGATAGAGAGAAGATAGGGGGAGTGAGAGGAGAGAGAGAGGAGACAGGAGAGAAATATAGAGAAGATTGGAGAAAGAAAGAGCAGAAGAAAGAGAGGAAGGGGAACTATAGAGGAGATACAGGAGAGATGAATAGAGAGAGAGGAGAAGAGGGATAGAGAAAAGAGAGAGAGAGATTTAGTGGAGAAAGAAAGAGAGAGGGGTGAGATGGGCAAGAGAGAGAGAGAGAGAGAAAAGAGAAGGAAAGAGAGAAGAAAGAATGGAAGGTGAGAGAGAGAGAGAGAGAGCGCGAGAGAGAGAGAAAACAAGTTCCTTGTGTGCTGCACACTTGGCAATAAACATCTCTTTGATTCTGATGGAAATAATTTTTCTTGAGGTGGTTACAAATGAAAGCATTTTAAATGTTATTTTGTCCTGACGTAACATGTCTATCGTTTATAGACAAAGATTTATTCTGGTTGAATTTCTGGTTGAATTTTTTTTTTTAATAAACTGCATGTCCATAAAAAAAAGAAGGAAAATGTCCTGGTAATATTCTGCCAGTACTTTATCTGTTCTTTTTTTTGTTTTTTTTTTTTTTTTTTTACAGTGTGGCTACTTTGAGCTGACAGGTGAGTTATTGTAATAAAAATAAACTTACACGAAGAACCGGTTTTTCTTGAACTCAAGTACATAAAGAAGCGAGATCTTAGAAGAGAGGTGCAGCTTGATTATAGCTTTAACTCTTTAACAATGCAGCAGCTACAGATTATTTTACTGGTTTTATTGCTGATGCGAGATGTTAAAGAAGCCTCGGGCTTTTGGGAAGCAGTCACGGCAGCAGCTGCATCTGTGCTCTACAAGTTTTATCAAAAAGAGGAATTAATTCCTTATGATCCTAAACGTGAGTCCTGCGTTCCACTGTTTGCTTGCTTTCTAGTTAATGAGATAAATTCTACTTTATAGGACGAACTGAAAAGACTGCAAACTAAACGTGAAAAACGTTTTTTTTTGGCGAATCCAAATAAAAAACATGATCATATTTTCGAGAAATTGGAATAAGAAGCTCTTTAAACATGTGGACTGAAAGCGATTGAACTTGAATTGAGGAAAGAAAGCTTGTTGAGGTAATATTTTAAGGAATTACAGTGGATTACTCTCTGTGTGGAACAGGTCGATGTTTTCTTTATTTATGATTGTTTCCATAACGATATGTTTCTTGGGTTTCTGTTGAAGCTCTAGAACGCGTCCCTGGTTTCAACGAGCAATAAGGGTGAAGAGACTTTTATTTTGCTTACTCTAATGTGGACAGATTCCATTTCTGACACGTGAATTCTGGAGCTGTGAGCAGAAAATAATGTTGTTGCATGAGATGCGTAGCTTATTTTATAATTAACCAATTTCTAGAACTATTTAGATATTTGTTTTGGACTGCATGAGCTTTAAGGAGTGAAAAGTCATCTGTAGCGCCACCTGCTGGTCATCGGTACCCAATTTGGCCACTTTTGACCTTTTGAGAAAATTGCCATTGAGCTGATATATAATTTTGGGCTGCTTTTTAATATTTAGCAAGTTAGACTGTCATTATTATTACTATAATTATATATTTAAAAAAAACAGTCGACATTGAAAATACACTAAGAATATCTATAAAACTACACGATTACAAGGATTACTTGGAGAAACATAAAAGATTGTCACGTTACCTTTCAGTTAGCATCAGAATTTATAGACAAATTTATAAAATATATCTAAATATTGGATTTTGGCCCAGAAACTGTGAACGAAAAGCTGTCAATATATATATATATAAATATAAAAAAAATATATATATTTTTTTTGTGTGTGTGAAAGTTTTCGTTTACAACCACAATAAGGGATCAAACGCACATATTTATTGCCATAATACAAAAGAGAATAAGACAAAAAAGCAAATAAGTATAAAATTGAAGGAAATAAAAATATCACTATATATCACTATATATCAATATATATCAATATATATATATATATATATATATATATATATATATATATATATATATATATATATATATATATATATATATATATATATATATATATATAGTATAATGCGTCTGTTCATCATTAATTTCTCAAGAGATATTTATGTTTTTTGAATGTCTTTAGTTCGTTACCTGTCTCTTTTTATTTTATAACACTGTTTATAAGGTCTTAGTCTTTATCAAGGCTCAGATCTGGCAACCCTGCCTTCATCTCATTATTTCTGACGCGTTTCTGACCAAACTTGAATTAGAATCGTTGAAACTGAGACGTTCAGCTCCTGAGGCTGAAGCGTAACTTCCCTTTCCTCCACGAAACGAAAGCGAGACCGATGACGGTGGTACCATGAACCCACGGGAGATCTTCGCAGCGTGGCTCCTGGTGGCCCGTGTAACATCAGCTGCAGGGTTTCTGGATCTTCTCGTGGCTTTCTTTTCTTACGTGATTCCCGGGAACCGGAACGATCTGCTCCCGTTTAACCCGCTCCGTGAGTACACCCCAATCAGCCACAGACAGCCGTGCAGTTCTTTAAAAATAAACGTCAGAACCAGATTAAAACTTACTTTCATAAAGCATTCGCTTCTACAGAATTCCAAGGAGTTGAATGAAGCGTGTTTAAGGAGCATGAAACGTTATTGATGGAAGAATCGAGGTCGAGGAGAAGATTATTGTTTCACACTAGAGGAGGACTGCGTCCGAAATCGCCTACTTGCACTCATCGTTCATATTGCTACACTAGACAAGGGTTTTGTGCCACACCTTTAGAAGTTGGAGCTATATATTGTCTATATATTATAGCTCTGAAAAGCATCTTCAAATTTTTGGTAGTAGGTAGGTTTGTTCTAAAACACATATTAGAAAATGTGTTCCAAATAGCACCTAAATAACCATTTTGAAGGTTGGTACTAAATAGCGCTGTGGAACATTGGTGCTAAATAGCACTAATAAAGATTTACCTATTTCCACAAGCGTGCTGTGTTAATCCAAAACCGTTTTAAGACTATAAACATATATCCACTAAATTCACAGAACTTGTAAGTGATTTACAGGTTAAAGGAGTGTGTCCTACACTCTTGAATCCATGCCGAGAAAACCCATACCAGTGCTGCGGTGGTAGATAATGCCGAAGTTGTTTTTGGCATTGAATATTTGTAGTCACCCCCACCAGTCAGAACCTAGACCAGGGGTGTCCAAAGTTGGTCCTGGAGGGCCGGAGCGCTGCACATTTTTGGTTCAACCATCACGAAACACACCTGTGGCACTAATTATGCTCCTCTGATTGGCTGAAGTAGAGTAGTATGCATACTACAGCAGGGTTGCAACTAAAATGTGCAGGGCTCCGGCTCTCCAGGACCGACTTTGGACACCCCGTTGGACCAAACTTAGATATTCCAAATAGGGAATTAAATTTATCTTTAATTGGCTTCGTGTTGTCGATGTCCTCCTTTTTGGAGATTTCTCTCCAAAATTGCGTTATGAGAAACCGTTATTGAGCCTTTAGCTGCACATGAGAAGTTGAGTGCGTGTGAATAAGGAAATAATAAATAAATTTCAGCTCAGAGTGTAATCAGATTCGGAAAAAAGTCTGAGTCTTTGTAAAGAGGAGAAGCAACTGTCTTCTAAAGAGTGTTATACTGGTGTCAGAAGTGGGATTCGCTGGTGGGGTTTATAATCCATGAGTCTCTGGTGCAAACTCTAGAAGGTGGGGGCACGTAAGGCAGCAAACAATTCAGGTCTGAAGAGGTTAGGACAGGGGTGTCAAAGTCAAATGGACGGAAGGCCAAATAAAACATTTTGCTACAAGTGGAGGGCCAGACTGTCCGAATGTTCATTGAAATCAAAATTTGACCTACTGAAAACCTAACAAATATATTACGATTAGATAAATAAAGCAATATTTTCTGATGACTCTGTCAGTAATTTTTTATTTTCAACAGGCTGGCACAAAAGACAAATATGTCAATCCAAAAACACCTCGTAACATGAACATTAAATGAACAAAGTGATAATATTCAAGGCACCATCAGCTATATTTTCTCATTTAGCAAAAGTGGGCTGAATTTATGCGACTTCAAAGAAATAAATAATATCAGCAATTTTCTGCCATTCACTCCACTGTTAAAAAAATATATATATTGCATTGAAATACAATAAAATAAAGTACAAAAATCTATGAACCAGAAACAAGACTTTCTTCAAGGAAAACTCATATGTGCAGTGAAAACAAATATTATTTAACTTTTAAATTTGGACAGAGTAAAATTCTAAATATGTTATTGCACAGTAATCTTCACTTTTTTGAGGCTGATGATACTTGGTGGTGTCTCATCTTTTGTACAAGCTCATCAATGTTCGGGGTCAGGCTCTGAGCTGAGGGAAGGTGTTCAGCAGTAAGTCGACTTCTGTGTGAGGTTTTGTTCAGCTTCATTAATGAAAAAAGTTGCTCACACAGGTATGTGCTGCCAAACATCGACAAGGTTTGAGCAGGCTGGGTGCGCGTCTGGGGCATCGTGTCTTGGAGGAAACGCGCAAACTCAGCAGCGCCCACTGCTGCGTGTTTTGCCTTCAGCGCATCATTGCATTGTAGTTCGATCAACTCCATTTGGAGGGTTGGTGGTGACCTTTCTATGTCAACTGCAAATGGATTACTGAGCAGTGCAAACCTGCTTTTTTGTGCTTCAAAGTCTGCAAATCGGCGTCGGAATTCAGCGGCGAGTACACTAATTTTATCAGCAAACCTTCTGTTTTGCCATTGTTGATGGGTAGGCTTTTTGCTGTTATGCTAATGACCGCTAATAAATAAGGAAATGAAGCCACCTCCTGCTCGGTGCGTCACCGTTCCATTGTGGGAAATGTAGTTTTGGTGCGTACATAATATCTGCATGCTGCTGTCTTGCAGCAGCCCGCGGGCCGGATCTAATAATAAATTAATATCATCACGCGGGCCAAATAAAACCCACTCGCGGGCCTGATTGGCCTTGACATATGTGGGTTAGGACTATGAACATACGTCCACTCCAAGAAGACACACTCTTGAATCCATGCTGAGAAAGTCCATGCCAGTTCTTTGGTGCGTATAATGTGGTTTATGCCATGCCAGACCAGGTATTCGCAGATGCCCCAATCAATCAGGATCTTCCTCGACTATTGATATTGTAGTAACTTCTACAAATGTGCCTCTGTTGGAGCACCGGTGATATTCTGGGCTTACCAGGAGTTGTGTGTATTGTTGGTCCTGTAGGACGATTGAATGCATGTAAGTGTGTAATAACGCTTTGAAACTTTACTCCGGTGTTGAAGTGGATTTGTTAAATACCCTGTTCGCGAGAGCCAACATTCTTTCAGCGTATAGCAAAGAAACAACCCAACAATGGTGGACAAGTTGGTCCTATCGCATTATGCCTGCGAGAAATGGCGCTCAGAGACTTTCTGCAAGTTTTCCTGTTTGTTGGTACGAACACCACTAAAGTAAAAAAACTTAAAACATTATAAAGGTAGTTATATTGATTTCTGACATACTAAGTAAGAATCTTGCACCCAACTGGGCATGAGATGAGTCTGTGTTTCCATTGCCACCAGATAAACATTCAAGTAGCACATATTGACAAACAACAAGGAATGGAAGGAACAATTCAAGTGATTTGCTATTGAAAAATTACAGTTTGTTGTTAACAGGGCAGAGCGTCACAGTGGCACAGTGGGTAGCACAGCAAGAACGTTGCTGGTTCGAGCCTCGGCTGGGTCGGTTGGCATTTCTGTGTGGAGTTTGTATGTTCTCCCCGTGATCGCGTGGGTTTACTCCGGGTGCTCCGGAGACTTGCGGTATAAGTGAATTGAGAAAAAACAATTGTCCATAGAGTTTGAGTGAGAATGAGTGTGTGTGGATGTTTCCCAGCGATGGGTTGCGGCTGGAAGGCATCCGCCGCGTAAAACGTATACCAGAGAGTTGGCGGTTCATTCCGCTGTGGAGACCCCGAAAGGGAAGAAAGCTGACATGAAGATGGATGGATGGATGGATGGATGTTAACCGGGTGTATTTCTACCGTCTCTTCTCAGGTTTTAAGGCTGATCTAGATAAGTCCCTCTATGGCCAGCACATCGTGTCTGAGGTTGTACACAAGTCTATAACCTCCTTTATGACGGACGAAAACCCAAACAAGCCTCTGGTCCTCTCGTTCCATGGGGCCGCTGGAACTGGGAAAAACCACGTCAGTAAAATCATCGCAAAAAACCTCTTTGAGAAAGGAGACAAAAGCCCGCATGTTCACATGTTTATATCGACGCATCATTTCCCACACCGTGAACGCTTGACGGTCTACAGTGTAAGTGACATTTTTAACCGGTTTCAAATAAAAACACAGCGTTTGCCAGCCCTCATCTTTTATGTTTTGCATGTTAAGGACCAGCTGAGACAGTGGATTCATGGGAACGTCTCCAGCTTTCCGCGCTCTATGTTTATATTTGATGAAATGGAAAAGATGCCGCCGAAGCTGATCGATGTCTTAAAACCCTTTCTGGACTACAACGCTCAGGTCGATGGAGTCTCCTTCACCAAAGCAATGTTTATCTTTCTCAGGTACTTCACCACAATGCTCTAATTCAGGGGTTTCCGAAGTCGGTCCTGGAGGGCCGGAGCGCTGCACATTTTTGGTTCAACCATCATGAAACACACTTGTGGCACTAATTATGCTCCTCTGATTGGCTGAAGTAGAGTAGTATGCATACTACAACAACTCAAATGTGCAGGACAGTGGCCCTCCAGGACCGACTTTGGACACCGCTGCTCTAAATCATCGCCTCTGTGCTCTCGGCGTGAGATCGACTGTGACCTGTGTTCACTTCTAGTAACGCAGGGGGAAGTATGATTGTGGATGCAGCTCTGGATTTCTGGAGAAAAGGAAAAGAGCGAGAAGAGCTCCAGATGAACAGCAACGAGCTGGAGAATAAAATCTCTCTCCATGTTTTCAACGATGATACAAGTTTGTGTTAAAGATTATGATGAATACTGTATGGACTGTCTATAAAACTGTGAATGTTGGCACAAATATGAAAGCCACTTAATATTTAAAAGGACTATAAAATGTGAAAAGAGCCTCTTTAGACATACAGAGAGAAAAACGATTTAGCAAAAGAACATCTGTTTAGACAAAGAGCTTGTTAAGTACTTGTTATTTCAGGAGTTTGCTTACATAGAATGAGTCCAGAGAAGGCAAGGGAATGTGGAGAGGTTAGGATAAGCGTACGGGGCGAGCTACCGTGGGAGGGCCTCGCGGCAGAGAAGCGAACCGGGTCTGAGAAACCCTCGTGAGATGTGGAGACGGGTGGAGGGGGAGTTGTGCGTTTAATCGTCAAACTTTAAGTGAATTGGTTACGGTTTTATATCTGTAGATTGTTGGCTGATTGTCTGATCGCTTCTCCCAAAATTGCATTCACAGAACTTCACTTAATGTCTTGAGTTACGTAAGTCTATCACCAACCATTTTTTTCATGAAGTCTTGCGAATTTTGGTGCAAATATCCAAACTAAACCAAATACTTAATTTCATGAAAAATTCAAGATCCTAATTCATTTAAACAGAAAAGAGTACAAACTAAATATACAAATGTTTGTAAAAAGTAGATTTTGATAAACCATACCTAAAATGTTAATCATATTTCCAAGAAAATGTATTCAGAAAGTCAGAGAAAGATATTAAACTCGATATCGCAAAGGAACGCCTGTTTTTGAGCGACTGTTCTTTAACGTCTCAACGTTGTACGAAAGTCTGTCACCAACACATGTTTTCATTAAATTCTGTGATTATTGGTACAAATATAAAAACGAGTTTAAACTTTGAACACACCAAATTTGTGCTTTTTAGCTAAATCCCTGTAGCGCCACCATACGTTCAAATACAGATCCAGATTGTAAGATTCTGAGGCATTTAAATTGCAAAGACAACAAAATGAATGTGCCCCTTTTGTGAAAAAGGTCGATTTTGCAAAGCCATATCAAAAACGCTCCAGGAAACTTTTAAAATAAGTCTTCCGACAGCCAGAAAGATAAACACTTGAGTAAATGTAGGATGTTCAATCAGAATTTTGTGGAACCTATGCGCTAGCTTCAAAAGTTAGTCTAATAACGAACTCTGTCACATCTTGAAATTTCTATGAAATTGTATAAAAATTGGCACAAATATACACATTTTTGAAATTTTAAACACACCAAATTTAGGCTCTTTAGCTCAACTTCTGCAGCGCCACCAACAGGTCAAATGCAAACCCATGTTCATGCAATTACAAAGTTTGTAAACAGCTGTAATTAGAAAATGTAATAAGAGTGTCTTCAGGGTCAGTCATGTTGACTGAAACGAACTCTAGTTGAGAAGGATTTCTAACTTGTGCATTATCATTTACGTTAGTTATAGTTGATGTTATTGGATTCATTTGTATGTGAGAGATGAAAGCCACTCTCACTCATGCGCAGCGTTCAGTTTCCTTTAAAATGCTTCAATGCACCGAGACAAGACTTTTACTCGCTCTGATTTGGGACAGCGCCACCTACAACTGTCCCAGATCTAGTCTCCTTATTTATATAACATAAGCATAACTCGCAGACCACTGAAGTGAAATGATCACACTTTCATTGATTAGAGATCAATTTGAATGTCAATGTCTCCCCTCAGATATATTTCCTTGTATTTAACCACCGAATTGTTCTACTCGTGACTCTTCTACACAGGTGGATTTCTATACTCCACTCTCATAGACCATCATCTGGTGGATCATTATGTTCCTTTTCTACCTCTGGAGCTGAAGCACGTGCGACAGTGTGTGAAGGCTGAGATGGTCCATCTAAACATCGCTCCAGATGATGCTCTGGCAGATAAAGTGGCCCGAGACATGCCGTTCTTTCCTAAAACAGAGGACATCTTTGCTGTGAAAGGCTGCAAGTCAGTCAGACAGAAGCTGGTGCTGCATCACGAGGAATAGAGGAAAGAAAACAGAGTTGTTACTGCTGTGCTAATGCACACACTTCTTGATACACACACACTCAAACATAAATGATAATATAATCATGAAACAAATCTATTTTATTACTATTTATAGGTGTACAATAATTTGATGAATTCAACTATTTTGATACCAAACGATGTTACTTGGCTTGCTGTTAAAGCTGCATCTGTAAGTTGTTTGCTTGTTGTATTGGATTGTACTGTAGCTTGCAGATGTTATATAATAGTAACTTTAAAATATATGTGATGCTGTTATATTTTTGTAGTACTCCAAAATACATTGTTACACCTCCACTGTATTAACAGTACCAAAAAATTAAATATCTCACATACAGCGTATTGTTCCAGCAACTTTGTGGCTTGGGTTGTTTGTTTTAGTATATGAAATCCATTTAATTTTACTAAACATAATTGTAATCTAAATCTGTCTAAACAGAGGAAAAGCCTTTTAAAAATGTACCAGATTAAATGTACTTTTTGTGTATTTAGCTAAATTAAACATGATTGTAGTGAACCAAAACATCAACGTTTTTTTTGTTTGCTTAATAAATGTGCGTTAAGTTTTTTTCATTAATTTCTTTGCTCAAGACATTCATCTAAAATAAGATAAGTTTTGCCTTTTTATCAAAGTCTTTGCTGAGCTCTTATTGACCAGAGAAAGCACCAAATCCTTAGTTTCCAGCATATAAATGTACATTATTACTAACATTCACTCGTAATCCTTTTAAAGGCAAGTGATCATATGGTAATTTCAATGTAGATTTATTCATTTTAAGTTAAAAAAGTTCAAGTACTCTGACAACCATCTGTAACACACAAATTTCCCCAACCGGTTTCCTTCAAAAGGTGAACTTAACATTGTTTATATTTGTACTCGGTCCTTGCAGAAATGGAATGTAAAGTGGCTGTTTTAAGTGTTAACGTTAGTTAGTTCGCGCCCCGAAAAGAACCTGCACAATTAAAAACCTTCCATTTCTGGTAAACGCGCTCCTAAATTCCCATGTATAGATGAATATCTGAATATGACGAGAAATGAATTCATAAATAAAAAGTAAATGATGTGTTATTAAAGGCAATATTTATGTATTTGTATGTCCTGTTTGGCCTCAGAGAGTAGATCAACAACAAAACGATAGTTTTTGTACACAAATCACAGTAAAAGTAAACAATATGCTAACTGTTAGCCGCCTCGTCAGAGGAATCAACCGTCGCGTTGTGTTACCATGGTTACCAAAGATCGCGCCATTATTCAAAGTCCTGAAACCTGAACGTTACTCGAACACGATGGACACCTGCCAGCCAATAAGAATAGAGAGTACAGACATACTGTACATTCATTAAAAATATGTATTAATTATTTTTGTATTACATTATTTATTTCGGCTTGTTCTGGTTTATTTATGCTAATGGCGTTTTAAGAAAGAGTGAGAGAGAGTGAGAGAGAGGGAGAGAGAGGGAGAGAGAGAGATTGAAAGAGAGATGTAGAGAGAGAGGGAGAGAGAGCTGCTGTTTTGCTCTCGATCAAGCGCTGCTCGTGCACCTCGTAGCCGCGGCTCGTGAACGCTTCTCTGGGATGAATGGATGATTGTCTGCCTCCATCACTAGCGGTACAGTCGCTACCCATTCATGCTTTGATCCCCAGCTCTGGGATTATTGTCCAATTCGTGATAAAAACACGAGCTAGCGGGCTAACATGCTAGCTGGGGACGCTTGACTGGGGTTTGTTTTGATGACTGCATGCTCTGGCGTGTTCTTCATCATCTTCACCTGTGATTAGTGCCACTATTATTTTTTTTTACATAACATAATTACCATAACAGTCAGCGTTTTATATGACAGCTTTCAATATTTTTGTATTGAATATGAACTGTTATTATTGTGTTATTAGGGGTATTAGCTTCACGTTTTTTTGCCAAGGTTATAACAGATAAAAACATAACACAATGTGTTCATAGCACATTATAATTAAATATATCGTTTTTTAATCTATTTTTATGTAATCAAAAATACAACATTTTCAAATATATCAATAATATTGTGCCCTTTGAATCCATTTATTTTCAGAATATGTCATTTAACATGAGATTTTACCTTAAAAGTGTTCCTCAATTTAGTTTTTCCTGCATGATAAACTCACAGTTGTCTCCGCTAGTCTCAGAATTCTGCTAGGCTGCAGAATTCATGGTCACGATGAGGACGCCGGCCGCGCTCATTGTGATTGCGCTGTTTGTGATTCTGGTGGACGCCACTGTGGAGAGCACAGCAGAATTTGATCCATACAGGGTCCTCGGAGTCACTGCAAGCGCAAGCCAAGCTGAAATCAAGAAAGTCTACAAACGCTTGGCCAAAGAGTGGTGAGAGTCCTTCGTCGTGGGTAAAAACATTGACTCAATCAAGTATTACACCATTTGATCTACTCCAGGCATCCAGATAAAAACAAGAATCCTGAAGCAGAAGACATGTTCATCAAGATCACAAAGTCTTACGAGGTAGTGCTGCTCATGAAGTAGATGCTGAGAGACATGCAAACAGAAGTTAACAACCTCTCTCTCTCTCGTAGATCTTAACAAATGAAGAGAAGAGAGCCACGTATGATCGCTACGGACACAACTCTCATCCATACTTCCACGACAACTTCTACTTCGACAAGACTTTCTTCCACTTTCCCTTCAGCAACAAAGGGGGACCGGACTCCGCTGATGCCAAGTACACACTACACTTCAAGCAGTACATCAATGAAGTTGTGCCGGACAGCTTTAGGAAGCCTTACCTAATGAAGATCACCTCCGACTGGTGCTTGAGCTGCATCCATATTGAGCCAGTCTGGAAGGAGACGGTCCAGGAGTTGGAATCTCTGGGTGAGGGATCTTCATCGACTGCTTCTTAAAACCCAGTTAAAGATAGACTCGCTAGCAGTTTTTTAAAGGTGCTCTCCACTCCAAGTTACGTTTTTATTTAGTTTCTGTAACTTTAAGTGTGTGCTATAAGTATTATTGATGGATGTCAGAGCCATACTGTTATGTTTTTATGCAATCTAACAAATCCAAACAAGATGACTTCCAAAGACAGATTGAAAAAAAAACTTGAATCAACTTTCTGAAAATTTGTCACACCACAAATAAGGGAGTGTCCTACGTGTGACCATAGCAACTGAGGCTTGTACCAATCCATCGTGTTTGCTTGGATGGCTCCTCTGCAGGGGGCTTTTTCAGTAGCTTCACACCTGCGCTGTTTAATGTTGGCGCAGTGATGCTCCTTGCCTTTGGATGGTGCTCAGGAGACAACAAAATATTTGTGGGCTTTTTCGAACAACTCTTGATGTTTGGACACAAACAAGACGAGCTTCTAAATGTCCACATTCTCTTCGTGTCTGATTTATTTGGCTCTTGTCGTTGTTCTTTGCCGTTTCCTGTCATAAGTTGACGCAAGAGTATGTATCGAGCACCACCCTTTACTTTTAAGGTAATAATAAAAACACAACCTACTCTTTCATTTACTGTTGCACCAAGCAAAACAAATTGTTGCTAAACAGTGAGGATATTTGCTGTTCAACGATGGTTAGAAGTGAGCTGGTACAGGGCTGTGCTAACAGTAGCAAGAAGCTAACAACAAAGCTCCTGAGGCACTTCCACAAAGGCAATGGTTGGTTACACCCATTTTTAGCCTGTTTCACTGATCATACTAAACATCGCGCATGCTACGTCCATGTTATATACAGTCTATTCTCCTGAGGAACAAGGTACTTGACTTGGGACAACTGGGTTTTTTTTTTCCATTTTTTAGATCAGGAAATATCGTTATTCGCAGATACTGAAACTCGAACTCAGGACGTCAATAGTTTTCACAAATAAATCAGCAAATGTCACGTCCTTTAAGGTTGCCTGCCCATCCCTCGATACTCGATTGAATACAAAACCTTCATCTGATTTGAGCTTGAATGTTTCAGAAATTATTCTGCAGCAATTGCGTCATCCAGATCCCATCTTTTTCTCATCTCTAGGGATCGGAATCGGCGTGGTCGATGTAGGTTACGAGCGACGTTTAGCAAACCACCTCGGTGCTCATCAGACGCCTTCCTTTCTCTGTGTCGTCAATGGAAAAGCATCGTTCTTCCACTACACCGTCGCTAAGAGTCATCTGATGCAGTTTGTAGAAGATTTGCTTCCACAGAGACTAATAGAAAAGGTGAGTGAGCATCATGCCTCAGTTATGTTCTTCAGCGTGGAATGCTCTGAATGATGGCTCTGCAGGTTACAGACAAGAACAGCCAGGAGTTTCTCAAGAGCTGGCACGAGCTGAACAAGCCCCGGATTCTGCTGTTCGATCAAGTGCCTTCGGTTCCTCTGCTGTATAAGGTAGACTTGTTTCCTGGCTTCTCGCGCGAGTACATCGAAAGCTGACTCTCTCCTCTGTGTCCACTAGCTCACAGCGTTCGCCTACAGGAATTATGTGGAATTTGGATACGTGGACCAAGGTCTGTCTGAGACCGTGGAGCTCCTCTTAAAATTCAACATAAACACTTATGCACCAACCATGCTTGTCTTCAAGGAGGATGCGGAGAAGCCGGTTGACATAATACAGGTACAAGTTTCTTTCCATTAAACTAAAAAAACACAAGCTCCTGACAGTGCGCATTGGGCGATTATAGGCAAATATGGTCAAAACATCTCCAACAAAAAACAAAAAAAGTGAAGGCATGATACAACACTAAGTATTTGTGCAATATAGGTTGTTTCCACATTTCTAGTTCATTTAATTTGGTGTGGACCAAGAGAAACAACTGATACGTCGTTTCAGTCATCTGCCGTTTTAGTGCTCGTTCACATCTCACCGGACGCTCTGGTCCGCACTAGCAGGACTTACTAAATACAGAGCCATGTGACCTCATACAGGGCATTCATTGGTCATCGTCAGAGGTCCCCAACCCCCGCGCCGCGGACAAGGTACCGGTCCGTGGGTAATTTAGTATCGTGCCACACAGAAAGAATAAATAACTCAAACAAACAAGCCCCTGCCACTCAGCATCAGCCAATTGAAGGCAAATACGGACCATAACATATATCAAAAATCCAAAAAAGTGAAGGCTAATGATAATACGTGATAAAACACTAAATATTTGTGCAATCTTGTTAACATAATTTTGTGTATTTCCTTTGATTGACTGAGCAAGAAAAGATTACAGTCAAAAAGAACACATTTTGCTGAAAGTAGATGTTTTCTTGCCGTTTCGTCTTCCCAACTAATCATTTGTCTCAGCTAGGGCTGTACCTGTGCAATAATTTAGTATTCGGTTATTTTACTGAAAATGTAATCGTTTAACTGAGTAATCAGATAAAACACGTGACGTCACGCGCCACTTCCGGTGCCTGCTGCAGACAATCAACGGTAGAAGACGCACTGAAACTTTGATTATTATTGTATCAAAAACACTTTAAATCTGTTTAAAACTGTTAAAAAAGATTCAAGGCTTCCTAAAAGTAAATTTAAGTTAGAGCAGAAACCTGTGTGAAAAAATGGTGTCTATACATTTAACTTTCGTTTCTGAACAGCAGTTTCCACTTTATCAACATAGTTTTTGCAACACTCGCATTATTAAGTTATTATTAATATCTTAAAAGAGCAATAAAAGGGTGGAACAATACAGCTGAAGGTTTTTCCAGAAACAAGTTGTGCGGACGTTTAAATGTTGTGATCTCAAGATTCGGCGTGCGTTCTGCAGTTTACACCTTTTTTACCTTTAGCCAACATTAATAAAATAAAGATATTACCATGAAGGAAAACATGTGAATGCAAATTTGAAGCTCCTGGTTTCCTTTATTGTGAAAAAGGAGACTAACAATCCATGCTCTGCGTGAACCGATTGATGCTGCCGAAGACGACAATAATAATTAAAAAGGTTTCAGAGATTTGCCAACATTAAACATTATTGTTAGTGTTTAGCCTTAAACACCATTGAGAAAGACTGTCTGTCACTGAAAGCAGTCACTTGCTTTTTAATTTAAGAAACGATGGACATAGTTACTCCTCCTCATTTAACTTAGATTTTTAGGATACCTTGTCTTGAGACCGCAGCTTGTTCCTGAAATCTCTGGTGGCACCCTCAAGCCTGTTTTATAACCTTTTTTATTGTCACATTTGTATAAATATAATATTTCCCAGTCTTATATGCGTACATTGAGGCCAGTGTTTTTGATACATAAAACAGAGTCAATAAATATTTTAATATAAAAATAAATCGATATATAAAAACAACAATGTTTAACCAACTTGAGGTATATAAAGGTAATGTTACCAATGTAATGAGGTAATATTAACACTTGATAAACTTTTACTGTTTAACTAACTATAGAGGACTGTCTGCTCATTTGTTAGATGAAGGTGCCACCCAGTGGCGATGAAACAATGCCACCATAAAACTAATCTCTGTGGCGTTGCTGTGGACGTTTTCAATGAGCACCATTTGCACTTGCCCTCGTTGCATGCAGTTCTTGTAGCCCATCATTGTTCCACTGACTTGCGTCTTTCATCCAAATAAACACATTGAGTAAAATCATGGCCGTTTGAAATAGCTACGAGGTGATCCAGATCATCCATTAACCTTTTAACAAACTTCCTTCCAGGCCAAAGCGATGAAGAAGCAGATAATAGAGGAGTTCATCTCCAACAACAAGTTCCTCCTGGTTCCTCGCCTGGTGAACCAGAGGCTCTTCGATGAGCTGTGCCCCGTGAAACAGCTCCATCGACGCAGGAAGTAAGAGGTCTTGTTCGATCTGATTCCACATGTCTTCCAAACTAACCCTCATCTTCTGTGCAGGTATTGCATTCTACTCATCACCGATGAAGACGAGTCTTTCAGCGCAGTAAACAAAGCCTTCCTCTCGCTAGCCTCTGCTAACGCTAATGAGGTTCTGAGGTTTTCGTACCTCTACTACAGGCGGCAGGAGCCACTGTGTGATGCTATCCTGAAGAACGAAGACAACATGCCACCACAGGTGTGGTCTACGTGAAAATAGTCGGAGGTTCCTTACAATGTTGGTTACACTTCCAGGTCAGTCAGCGAATACATTCTTGAGATGAGCTGCATTAGCGCCTAATTTGATTGGTTAGTGGGTGGTACTTCAAACAATGGGCGTGGCTGCAGACATCAAGCCATTTTGAGCTCCCAGAAAACAGGATTACAGAAACATGCATGAACCAATCTGAATATGACTCGAGGCATGTTTTTAATGAGAGAACAACACTAAAGCATGAGAGAAATGTCTGAAGTCGAGTTTACCTGATGCAGCAAACTCCGAGCTCTGAACTGGAAAGGTATAATGCTACAGTGTATTACTACTATGATCTGTTTTTGTTGTTTTACAAGGTATTACATTATTTAAAATTATATTGTAAACTAAAAAGTTTGAAAACTTTGCCATTCTTAATTTAAGTACCATTTTCCTTTTTAGAAAAGCACTTTTGTGTATATTATTAAAAATGCTCTCAAGCACATCTGCAAAGAGCCCCCCCCCCCAAGTCAATCTAAGTCAAATATAAAATATTAATGTAAATGCATAAATATTACACAGGGCCAAAAAAACTGATTTGCTACAAACCGAGCACCGCACTGGTACAATGTTTATTAAAACATAATATTGAAATTATTGCATTTAGCCTATTGAATATTGTTCTGTATATTATGTAATTAAACAAAGAATGCTTTCTTTCTATTTCGTCATGGCTCTGTCAGTAATTTTTTTGTTAAATTTAAATTATTAGCTTTATTTAAAAAATCTGAAAGCTTTTAGAAGTCAAATCAATTCCGGTGTTATTGAGAAAGCCACCCCAGCCAGCCAAGCATCGATGTGTGAGCTGGTGAGAGTCTCTTCCTTCTGCTGCCTCTGGTCACATTTAACATACACAGATAAGCAAGAACGTCCAATCAGATTCAACTGAGCTGCTGACATACGGCAGGAGGAGAATGTCTAGCATTGCTTTGCCATGGGTAAAAAATGTATTTTATTCCGTTTTGTAAAAATAATATTTATTTTTTATTAGTGCTGAATTAACACATTAAAGCATGCAATTAATTTGAAATGTATAACGCGAAAAGAAAAGTTTAACGTGACGTGCTTTAAACAAAGTATGATTCGCTTTGTATGACGGTGAGAAGGCACGGAGGGTGGACACGTTACAGCACATGTTACACACATCGCGCTCACGTGGACCGCTGCTCTTCCGTGAGAGGCACGTGTGGTCACCGTCTCGATGTGGAGAGAGAACGGAAAAACCGAGGACAAGTTAAAGGACACTTACGGTGCTCGTAATATGTTTGCTTTAACCAGATTTAAACATGTGAACACCTGTCTGCACGGCCCTCATGCTGCACTGAACTGTCAGGTTTCCATTTACGGCAGCGGTTTTGAAAGTGCGCATGCTAAATGTTGGGAGAGATTGTTTGGCACCTAAAGCACAGTCCATCCAACACTCACGCACTAATGAAACAGTGCGTGCTTGTGTCCCCTGTCAAGATATGCTGCATAAAATAAAAATAAGTTCAGAGTAGTGTAAAACAATATTAAAAAGTAGTAATAAATATGGTGAACAATGTAATGTAAATAAACTACATGTTCTCTTGCTCAGTGCCGCTTGCAGAATGATGGAGTGAACAGAGGAGGATCAGCCTAAAGTTAAACTCAAACATGATTTCACCTCAGACGCTCTAAAAGGAAGGACCGCACTAATCTCACACGGCTGAAGAACGCCGCTGCAATCGTTCCAAGGTTTAAAGAGCTAAAGTTTCTTCACTAAGCGAGCTGTTAACGGCAGAGAGTCCTGGAGAACAAGAGTCTGAAGAGAGCACAAACTAACAGCCGCCAAAGAACAGAAGCAGAACGTTTATTTGGAGGATGTTGATTTAATTTAAGGTTTATTGCAGCTATGTTGTTTACCTGCAAAACCTGAGCTACAAGTTAAACAAAAAACTCAATCGATAATCGCATTTTGATTTTAATTAGTTTCTTTGTCTTCAATTTACATTTATTCACATTGTCGATTTAAAAAAGTTTCACTCTTGTCATTGCAATTAATTAGTAAAAAAATTATTAGATCGACAGCACTATTATTTATTTAAAGTCAGTCTAGAAACATAGACCATGATTTAACAAGTGCAATACACAATCTGATAATGTCATCTTTATGTTGTTCTTTCTATCTACACTTAAGTTTGCGTGATTTCTTACTGACTTTGACATTAATGTTTACTGCAAGGCTGTGTTAGTTTATTTTTGTTGTACAATTTAAAATGACTTGATTATAGTTGTTCAATTAAGAAAAATCTAATAATTATAATACTTTAGTGATTCATTACTCATCACTGTTGAAAAATAGAGAGCAAATGATTGTTGAAAACATCGTAAATGGTGCAACTTGTAAGTCTCAATCGCATTTGTAAAAAACAACAACACACAATTAGATTATTTTCCAAAATCGTTTGGCCACTGTTGTATACGCGCCATTGGCCCACACATTTATGTCCTAAAACCTTTCAAATGTTGTGTTTCAATAATAGACGCTCTTTAAAGTTAAAACTCAGACTGTCTCCGGAGCAGGTGGTGATTCTCGAGAGGCGTAACGCAGCAGGGAAGATTCTCTACAAGCCAGTTTCAGGAGGATGGAACGGCAGCGAGGAGGACAAACACAAGCTTCTGGAGGAACTGGAACACCTGCAGAAGGATCCGTCCATCCTCGACCACGACGCGGTTCTGCCGGAGCTCAGCGATGAGTTTGCCTCGGTGAGTCTGCAGCTCTGATCTAAATCTACGCTAGAGCATGGAATGTGATTGATCTGGGTTTCTTCTTCTCTGATCTAAATCTACGCTAGAGCATGGAATGTGATTGATCTGGGTTTCTTCTTCTCTGATCTAAATCTACGCTAGAGCATGGAATGTGATTGATCTGGGTTTCTTCTTCTCTGATCTAAATCTACGCTAGAGCATGGAATGTGATTGATCTGGGTTTCTTCTTCTCTGATCTAAATCTACGCTAGAGCATGGAATGTGATTGATCTGGGTTTCTTCTTCTCTGATCTAAATCTACGCTAGAGCATGGAATGTGATTGATCTGGGTTTCTTCTTCTCTGATCTAAATCTACGCTAGAGCATGGAATGTGATTGATCTGGGTTTCTTCTTCTCTGATCTAAATCTACGCTAGAGCATGGAATGTGATTGATCTGGGTTTCTTCTTCTCTGATCTAAATCTACGCTAGAGCACGGAATGTGATTGATCTGGGTTTCTTCTTCTCTGATCTAAATCTACGCTAGAGCATGGAATGTGATTGATCTGGGTTTCTTCTTCTCTGATCTAAATCTACGCTAGAGCATGGAATGTGATTGATCTGGGTTTCTTCTTCTCTGATCTAAATCTACGCTAGAGCACGGAATGTGATTGATCTGGGTTTCTTCTTCTCTGATCTAAATCTACGCTAGAGCATGGAATGTGATTGATCTGGGTTTCTTCTTCTCTGATCTAAATCTACGCTAGAGCATGGAATGTGATTGATCTGGGTTTCTTCTTCTCTGATCTAAATCTACGCTAGAGCACGGAATGTGATTGATCTGGGTTTCTTCTTCTCTGATCTAAATCTACGCTAGAGCACGGAATTTGATTGATCTGGGTTTCTTCTTCTCTGATCTAAATCTACGCTAGAGCACGGAATGTGATTGATCTGGGTTTCTTCTTCTCTGATCTAAATCTACGCTAGAGCACGGAATGTGATTGATCTGGGTTTCTTCTTCTCTGATCTAAATCTACGCTAGAGCATGGAATGTGATTGATCTGGGTTTCTTCTTCTCTGATCTAAATCTACGCTAGAGCACGGAATGTGATTGATCTGGGTTTCTTCTTCTCTGATCTAAATCTACGCTAGAGCACGGAATGTGATTGATCTGGGTTTCTTCTTCTCTAAACTAAATCTACGCTAGAGCATGGAATGTGATTGATCTGGGTTTCTTCTTCTCTGATCTAAATCTACGCTAGAGCATGGAATGTGATTGATCTGGGTTTCTTCTTCTCTGATCTAAATCTACGCTAGAGCACGGAATGTGATTGATCTGGGTTTCTTCTTCTCTGATCTAAATCTACGCTAGAGCACGGAATGTGATTGATCTGGGTTTCTTCTTCTCTGATCTAAATCTACGCTAGAGCATGGAATGTGATTGATCTGGGTTTCTTCTTCTCTGATCTAAATCTACGCTAGAGCACGGAATGTGATTGATCTGGGTTTCTTCTTCTCTGATCTAAATCTACGCTAGAGCACGGAATGTGATTGATATGGGTTTCTTTTAGGGAAATTATCACGATATAAAACGATATTTTGTATGACAAAATATTTTGTCAAACCTAACAATTTCAAGAAAACAATTGTACACAATTAGGGTCATATATATTGGCATAAAACGCAGACATCACACCTCAAATATAGAACAGAACAGAATTACGAAAAAAAGGTTTCCCTTCAGATTCTCAGTATCTTCACAAGGAAATTATATATTTATCCATCTGTGTAATTATAGGATTTTAGCTAAAATAATCAACAATTATGCTAGTGATATTAAGTGTCAATGTTTGACAGCTTTATTTTTGTAGTTAAGCAGCTTGTTCTCTGATAACGTTTCAGTATAAGTACTACAGTATCCAGAATGCTTAGTGCCACATCTCACATCCGGTTCACTTTGTTTGGTTCCAGTCATACATTTAGCGAATCATAAATATTCCTACGAATAGAGGACTATAAACGTCCCGATTGGCGCGTGAAGACTGAAGGTCTCGTCCTCTCGAACAGCTCTGAGAACGCAGAATTTTTCTTTTAATTATATCTGCATTATTTTCCTGCGAGTGTTCTTCTGTGTCGTATGTTTTGAATCCAAAGCACTTCCACACCACTGAAATTACTCCATTTTGAAATTTATCTCTTCTAGGGTCCTCTTCTCTGTGTTGAGGTCGGCAGCGGTGCGTGCACATAAGCTGAGTAGGGGTGTGTAAAAACGTCAGAGTACCGCGATATGAACATTTCAAACCATATTAATAATTGTACAAGTAATATCGTGGACGATACGATATGGCCCACCACTACTTAGAGCAAATCAGGTCCAGAGTCCTGCAAGTTTTTGTTCAACCATCGTATAACACACCTGTGCAAGGTCTTCTTGGCTTGTCTGAAGTTAGCGTAGTATGCATGCTAGATCAGGGTTGTAGCTAACATGTGCAGGGCTCCAGACCTCCAGAACAGGATTTGGTGAACTCTGATTAAGAGAAAATAAGACTGATTTTATTCCTCTCAAATAGCATTTGTTCGGAGGTCCAGTTTAAAATCAATTGCAAGATATGTTTGTTGTGATTTAATTCAGACATTTTAATTTGATACAGATGATTTTAAAGAAAATGAATGAAAACATGTTTTGTGTTTCTGGGATTTTTTTTGTCTGATCACAGAATGGTTCTTTTTGTCCACTCTCAGATATTTGTGATGGAATCACTCGTGGGTTTGAATGGTGCGTTTTTTAAAGCTTTTATGCTCATTGTTGATCGAGCAAACTGTGCATAGGTTTAATAAGATTAAATATCTATTTTATGTGCACATTTTAAGAACTGAACAAAAGCTTGTTGGATATTAGAAATTTCATTAGTAGTATAGTAAATTTAATTAGTTAAACATTTCATTAGCATTTTAAGCAATTGAGAGATTTTTAATTGAACAATAAAACATAAAAAAACTTATTTCCTATTCATAAACTGTTTATATTTTAAATGCAGTTCCAATCTCTCTGCCTCCAGACGTTCCTCGTCAGATGGATCCACAGCGCGTACGAGTACCTGTCCGAGATATTTGATGATCTTCTTCACAATAACTGGTAAGGCGGTGAAATGCAGACCAACCCTTAGCTAGGGTCCTCTGTCATTAAAAATAATGTGTTAAGTGTGTACGTTATAAAATAGATGCACTTCAACAACAACAAAAATCTCAAAGAAAAAGTTAAACTGAATTATTTTGGAGGCTAAACCAAATTTAAAGGTCACCTATTCTATCTTATTCACATAATGTGATTTTCATCTTACGACTCTCCAGAATGTGGAAAGTGAAGTCTCCGATTAAAAAGCATTTCAGATCTTTTATTTCCTGGTAAAAGCTGCTCTTTTGTGGGCGTGAACGAACTTTTTAGGAGAAATGAGTCTTACGAAAATAAACTATATCAAAAATAAATCATTAAAATCAAACTTTGTCTACTGCATATATATCTTTTGTAAATAATCAAAACCATTATTTTAAATAACTTCATTTGTGAAAGTTTGCTTCCTCTCTCGTGCGCTCTGAATTAGGGGGTGGAGTTTTAAAAAATCATACTGCAGCCATCCTCTGGGGGGCGATCACGACACTGGAGTCAAGCAGCCGGTCGTCTGAGACACACAGGTTCACACCTTTAATGCACAGATTTACAACACTTTTAAAATATTTTTTTTTCTAGCAGGTGCCCTTTAATTTTAATTAGTGTTAACACACATTAAAGAAACACATTGTGTTTAAGGTGAATTTATAGACTCTCAAGGTCACAGACACAACATCAAAACACGAGATAGATAAAATACCTGTACATAAAACATAAAAGAAAAGTACACGTCAGTGTTGCATCGAAATCTATTCTGCAATCTTTCCTCGTCTCTTCAGTCAATGCTAACGCCATTTCAGCAAATACTGTTTCAGGATTCAGTTCGATATAAACAATCGGGTTGCAATTACTCTTAATCAAAGAAAGTAGGATGCTAAAACTGAAAGGTGCACTACTACCAGATGTGAGACTTTTGCAAAAAAATTCTATAATTCAGGAGCATTTTCTCAATCTCTGGCAACCCCAAGCAACAACAAAAAACACATATCAGATAAGCTTAACATAAACATCAGAAGAAAAAAAAAACAGTAAAAATTTGTTTTAGACCTAGAACAGTGATTTTAAGAATTTTTAAGGCCTTAAATGTGAGCTTTTTACACTTACACTTTTTATGCCCCCGCGGACGCCCTTATACAGTTTTAGTAAGCTAGTATGACAATTCACAACAACTTTAACTGTGAACAGTGAAATTGAGATTTTATTTTCTTTCTCCCGCAGGCGAGAGATGATGCCTCTGCTCTCTTTGATATTCTCAGCTCTGTTCATTTTATTCGGCACTGTGATTATTCAAGCATTCAGGTGAGAGAAGCTGCAATCTGCTGCGGCATCGGATTACAATCAAGGACATGAAACAAGTTTTTTTTTCTGCCCTCTCAGCGACTCGAGTGAGGAAAAACAGCCTAAAACCAAAGGCAAAGAGGGCACGAAGATGACGAACAGTTCGCCAAACACCTCCAGCGCTTCCAGGTACAAATTAAACACATCTAATTGAATAGAATAAGGCTTTTATTTGTCACTACACTGTTACATGCAGCGAAATTGGACCCCTCCGACCGAGATATAGAGATCACATTACAGGGGGGCAGACAGGTCAGTGAGGTAGCAAATGAAATAAGAACATATACAACAGGAAAGGTGGCTAAAAAAAACCATGGCCTTCTCTCACGGTACTTCAGTCAGAGCAGTGTGAGATCAGAGGAGACAAGCACGTTCAACACATTTACATAGACATAACATCGCATCATTGTGGGAACAGGGGAAGTAGAGATAGATTCAGTCACAAGCAGGAGACATCCAGAACAGCGCTATGAGAGCGCTCTGAACGAACCCCGCCCGCTCAGACTGGGGTGAAAGCACAGAAGGCGGTGGAGTTCAGAGCTTCTCGTTATCTTGTTCCCCGGGAGAAGTTGTTTTGGCTCCACTAACAGCCCAGCCAAGGCTGTTGTAGGAATACACACTTAAGAACTATGATTTTCCAACAAAACTCTTCTTTATTTCAATCACTTTTTAGCACTATTGTATCATTTGTGTCTGTGACCTTATCTAGATTGCTTAGGAATTGTTTATTACGAATGATGGGGAACAAACCACTGAGACTCATGTCCCTTAAGGTTTGGGAACATCTTGATAAGAACACTCTCGTGTTAAGTCAGGCTGACCATTTGTTGGCTTCATGAATATCTGTGACTGGGCTCCTCCTTGGGGGTGCATCCTAACAGTGTTAAAACCCAATGTAACACAATGCCTAGTTAGATTTTTTGGAAGACTGCAGCGCTCAACATTAAAGCTTGTGATACCCCAAAAATCTCCTGGTCTTATATTTGTGAGTTTCCTACACTGTCCTGGATGAACTGGAGAGCCGAAAGAAGATTGAATTTGAATTTGGGTCGAGATCTCTCAATTTCACAGACCTCTAATGTCCATAATGTCCATCACTGGCCTCCATTTTGGTCAAAATCTGCTGAATGGCCGCCAGCGTCCTCCGGTTCTTTTCCATCTTGTGGTACATACCAATTGTCTACAAGATATGATTGCATTTAATTTTATAGTTTTACAGTAAATTTTATCCTCAATGGCATATACCTTCATTTTAACAGAGCTTTGTTAATACGTTTAAGTTTAGATACATTAAAACAAGCGCCATGGCCTAAAACAACTCACTCAGCTCAAGTGAAAACACTCGTTTCTAACGCGGCGTATGGATGAAGTTTGCTGGAGGGGCCACATTTTTAGACCTGGGCAGTACGACTAAAAATGTACATCTTCATCAATATCTTATCTTTTACTTCTCCTCATCAAAAAGCAGTGAGTGCATTAATACACTTACTTTGTTTTTATTTACGCCATGTAGTTCTGAGAGCGGAGGTGTTCATTTTTACTGCACACACACCACACTATCTTATGCTGTTACACTCGTATAACTCAATCAAAATGACTGAAACTACAGCTGACTGAGATGACCAAAAGGTTCGCTGTTTTTTTTTCATTTATATCACCATCACTGGTTTTGACGTTTCACTGTTTTAATGCATGACTAGACATTAACTCCATTTCCTAATAATTTAGAGAACAATTACTGCTGTAAAAGGGTTGAGAATGAGCAGACTAGGGATTACCTGGGATTGAATGCTCTCACAGAATGCTGGTGTTCATAAAGAGCTGATAGAAAAACTAATGATTGCAATGAGCTGAAGAAACATAACATTTTAAGGTATGACATTTTTTATCTAAAATTTGAGGCCTTAAATTCTTAAATTCCCTGTTCTAGGTCTGAAATCCTTTTCACAGTTCTTATTTTTCTGATGGCGATGTAAAGCTCATCTTATTTGTGTTTTTTGGCGTGT
The DNA here is from genome assembly GCA_900490495.1 of Danionella dracula. Lineage (NCBI taxonomy): Eukaryota > Metazoa > Chordata > Actinopteri > Cypriniformes > Danionidae > Danionella > Danionella dracula. The sequence continues at coordinate 57,227 of UELW01000689.1, forward strand.
CCAGAGATATACAAAATTCTTCTAAATGCTATTTTTTTTCTTTTTTTATAAATGAGGTTTAGGTTCGACAGAGTCTAAGAAAATGTGCAGAAATGCTTGAAAACATAAGTTAGTATTGCCAGAGAATAAAACTTTCACAAATCTTTAAAAACATAAAAGAAATACACAAATGCGCATATATACTAAAAAGCATGAAAGTGATTGCTGGAGTTGCCAGATATTGATAAAAGGATCCTAAATGTCAAGAAATATAAAAATGGGTTGTCAGCGTTTGAGAAAACCTTCATAAAAGGCACAAAAACAAAGTGATGGTTAAGGTTTCAAACAATGTATTTGAAGCATGATGTTTATTATGGAAGAAAGTTTTGTATGTTCTTTTGATGTTTTGATATAGGTCTTAAATATGATTCTTAACACTCTTAAAAAAATCTTATATTTGACCTCATAAAGCTGGCAGAAACCCTGGACCTCAATTATAACCTTAAATGTAAAAAGGACACAACACACAGCTTGGGACACAATCCATTGCAACCCTTCCATCATGAGTTATCTTATAAGAATCTTGGTGACACTCACGATTAATTCTGCATACTGTATTATACAATAAATAACGACTTTGTAAAACTATTCCTAGATTAGCATTCCTTCCTGAATCTACCAGGTTTTTATGTTTTTTTGTTACTGCAGCAGTCGCCCACCAAAGAAGAACTTTGTGGAGGTGACGGAGCTAACGGACATCACGTACACCAGTAACCTGGTGAAGCTGAGACCGGGTCACATCAACGTGGTTCTGGTTCTCACCGACGCCACCAAGAACATCCTGCTCAGCAAGTTTGCCAAGGAGGTGTACTCCTTCACCGGGTGAGCCCTCCAGAAGCAAGCTTGAGAGTCAGTAAAGACACTAAAAATATCACAACTCACGCTTTCAAGAGAGCTCCCATAAAGATGTTGTATTTAGGGCTGCAACTAAGGTTTTTTTTTTTATAATCGATTAGTTGGGCGTTTGTTTTGTTCGATTAAAAATTTGGATGAAAACTAAACACTTCTTAAATTCAATGTTTTACTTATAACAACAAAACCAATAAATCTATTATTCTTTATGTGCAAAAGTAAACTTGTACGAAAGCCACGTATAGCGTTCAATGATCTGGTGTGGGTCTGGCGGCCCTGGTCTGGGGTGGTGTGGGTCAAGGTTGCACTTGACGTGCAGAAGAAAAAAACACAATAAAATCGTCTACGTATGGTGTTTAGCTACCCTTTGTTGAAGAATAAGGTTTGTCTCACTATTGCACTAACGCCAGTGCTGTGGTTACGGTCGCTCCACAATCTGTCAAAGTGGACAGAATTGGACAGGTTTTTGCTCAATACAGTAATAAAAAACAGGTGCTGTGAATTTATTGATTTCACTTGAGGCTGTTTATAACATCTACACCTCCATAATAAAAGCAAACGTGTATTGCATTAATACAAAAAAATCTATATCTACATTACACCTGGTGTTTTCATTTACAAACATGTTTGTTCTTTGATTATTTAAATTTTTCTGTTGTTTATAAAAATACATACGCACACAAATTCGTAGTTTAAATGCGCTAATTAATATACGTACATTTATTTTAAATGAATTGTCCTTTTAAAAACGTTGAAGCAAAAAAAGCCATATTTACTGATTAATACCAGAAGCATGCGCAAACCAACTTTCTCGATGGTGCAGATTGTGGAGCCTCAGTGCAACCAATCGATAGCTTCATTTGCTGACAATGAGTTTCTTTATCGATAATTATTGAATAGTCATTGCAACCCCAGTTTTATTTCATACAACACCCCTCCAAATCACACGAAACTCTTCTCCTGGCTGCAGGAAAGCACTCGACCCACTTTGAATATCACGCTTCGCTGAACGAGAGCGAAAAGAGCATCCGCTAGCCTCCTCTAGACGCACATTTCTTCTTTTTCCTCGCAGGAGTCCGACACTACACTTCTCCTTCCTGAACGTGGAGAAACACAGCCAGTGGATGGCGGCGGTGCTGGAGTACGCTCAGGACGCCATGCAGATCGACACGGACGAGGACGATACGAGCGCGCGAAGGGTGGACTACACAGGCTACGTGCTAGCCCTCAACGGCCACAAGAAGTACCTCTGCCTGTTCAAGCCGGTCTACACGGGGGAAGATCTGGAGGGAAAACAGGAAGAGGAAGGTGGAAGCACGCGCTCTAGGAAGGGCATGACGCGCTCTCGATCCACGACTCTGCAGATCCACCACAAGCTGGATCGACTGGCGCTCTGGATGGAGCGGCTGATGGAGGGAACGCTGCCTCGCTACTACGTCCCAGCCTGGCCCGGACTGGACAAGATCACGCACAGCAAGTAAAGCTGCACCGAAGATAGCGGGCTAATTGTGTCGCGCTGCATTAAAACAGGCGTGTTGCCTCTCGGAGCGCATGCGACTGCAGGGTGATGGAGACGTATGGAATAAAAGTGGGGTCAAAAGGTTTTGAGAGACCGCAAATGAAAAAGTTTTAAGAAAATGTAAATGAGAAGTGTTTGCAATTATTTGTTAACAAACGTGAGCATTTAGTCTGTGTGTCATCTTTATCGTCCAAGCGCAAAAACAGCGCATCGTTGCTCTGCCAGTGTTCCATCAGTTTTGTCTACCCATATTTTTTTACTGCCACGTCATTGTGTGTTATTTTGCGTTATTTTCCTCATTCTTATAACCATGCCCGTTATTTTCTCCTGCCGTTTCTCGAAAAATGTAAGTTTTCGACTATTTATCTCTTTACCTTTTCTTTCATGACCTCCACATCAAAACCATATACTTTAATCAATACATTGACATTTTACAGCATGGAAGGAAGGTTTAAATTCCTTTATGAACTCTTGTTTCCTGAAATGTACCCGCCTGGGTACACAAAGTGCAATAAACAATCCTTCTGACGATATAAATAGATAAATCTCATGGGCTATTTTCACTGTAATATCCTGCTAAAGTCTCTCTTATTGAGAGATTGATCAGAGTAGGTAAATCTCACGGGCTATTTTTTATTGAAATCACACAAACAGCGTTTTCAACCATGACCGTGAAATCGCGCTGTTTTGTCCGTCCGCTAAATCAGAACTTCTCAGTTTAACCAAAATGACTAAAAGGACAAAATCATTTATCGTCATACATCGATATATGCAGCAGAATGCGAAAGGAAATGTCGATAGGGTAGGAAAAAACAACAGACAAATCCATCATTTTTTTGCTTCGTCTGGAAAAAATTATTTCAATTAAATTAAATTACCGGCTCGTCTCTGCTGATGACGTAGCTTCGTGGGCGGGCTATTGCCTTAGCCCCTCCCTCTGTTGCAAACAGGGTCAAAACTTCAAACTCGCAAAAAGAAAAAGCGCAAGCAAAAAACTGAATCGCAAACGCAAAAGTCGACTGAAACGTTGATAAAAATGTGTTGCAAATGTTGAATGGCTGAGTTCTTAATTTCCGTTTGCAAAACTGCTTTTCGCATTTACATCCTCTCAAAACTTCTTTTTTGCGTTCGCGTTTTCATTTGCATTCTCTCAAAACAGTTTGACCCCACTTTTACGCCATAGAGACGAGGATCCAAGTGAAAATATACTTAAAGGTTCCGTATGCAATGCTGGCGTTTTGAGATTTTTAATCGGCAAAATGAAAAGCTATTTAGAGCAAAACACCTGATCAAAACACTTCCAAATCTTAACTATACTCACTGTAACGCTTGCACATAAACAGACAACTCGCATTTCTGCAGGCTTTCACTCATCAAAAGGCTCTGGCTATACTTAAACAAGAGAAAAAATAAGTAAAATATTTTTAGCACGATATGATTGGAGACCAAAAACTATTTTTAGGACATGCAAAAAAACAAACAAAATAAATCACGTTTTCAATGACAGCAACTATAAGCATAAAGGCCATTGCACATTAGGCACAATTCGCTCCCTAAACCAGAGGTCTCAAAGTCAATTCCTGGAGGGCCGCAGCCCCTGCAGGTTTTTGTTTCAACCCTGTTTCAAGCGAAACCCAGAGGAGCTTAGTCAGTGGAATCAGGTGTGTTCGGTAAAACTTTGCAGGGCTGCAGCCCTCCAGTTTGAGACCCCTGCCCTACACAATAATATTATTCTAAACGATAACATTTCGGAAGGGAAAGAGAGGAGCGAGAGAAAGAAAGAGGAGAGAGAGAAGGGAAAGATGGAGGGGGGAGAGAGAGAGCGAGAGAAAGAAAGAGGGGAGAGAGAAGGGAAAGATGGAGGGGGGAGTGAGAGCGAGAGAAAGAAAGAGAGAGGGGAGAGAGAGAGAGAGGGAAAGATGGAGGGGGGAGTGAGAGCGAGAGAAAGAAAGAGAGAGGGGAGAGAGAAGGTAAAGATGGAGGGGGGAGTGAGAGCGAGAGAAAGAGGGAGAGGGGAGAGAGATAAGGTAAAGATGGAGGGGGAATAGAGAAGGGAAAGAGAGAGAGCGGGGAGAGAGAGAAGGTAAAGATGGAGAGGAGAGAGAAGGTAAAGATGGAGGGGGGAGAGAGAAGGTAAAGATGGAGGGGGGAGAGAGAAGGGAGAGAGAGAAGGTAAAGATGGAGGGGGGAGAAAGAAGGGAAAGAGAGAGGGAGAGAGAGAAGGTAAAGAGAGGGAGAGAAAGAAAGAGAGGGAAAGAGGAGAGAGAGAGAAGGTAAAGATGGAGGGGGAGAGAGAAGGGAAAGAGAGAGAGGGAGAGAAAGAAAGAGGGGGAGAGAGGGAGAGAAAAAAAGAGGGAGAGAGGGGAAAGAGAGAAGGTAAAGATGGAGGGGGAGAGAGAAAGCGAGAGAAAGAAAGAGAGGGAGAGAGAAGGTAAAGATGGAGGGGGGAGAGAGAAGGTAAAGAGGGAAAACGAGAGAAAGAAAGAGAGGGAGAGGCGAGAGAGAAGGTAAAGATGGGAGGGGGGAGAAAGAAAGGAAAGAGAGAGAGGGGAGAGAGAGAAGGTAAAGAGAGGGAGAGAAGAAAAGAAAGAGAGGGAAAGGGGAGAGAGAAGGTAAAGATGGAGGGGGAGAGAGGGAGAGAAAGAAAGAGAGGGAGAGAGAGAAGGTAAAGATGGAGGGGGGAGAGAGGGAGAAAAAGAGAGGGGAGAGAGGAGAGAAGGAGAAGGGAAAGAGAGAGGGCATACGTGAATAGGAGGAGGAGAAAAATGGGAAAAAGAGAGAAGCAGAGAAGGAAAAGAGGGAGAAAGGAGGGAAACAGCAGGAAGAGAGAGAGGGGGCGTGAAAGTTTTAGTGCAGTATTGGTGTTTACGTGCCAAAAAACCTTGAGATACAAGTTTAAACAAAAAACTTCAATCGATTAATCGCATTTTGATTTTATTAGTTTCTTTGTCTTTCAATTCATTTATTCACATTGTCGATTAAAAAGTTCTCACCTCTTGTCATTGGCAATTTTAGTGAAAAAAATTAGTAGATCGCAGCGCACTATTATTTTATTTAAATCAGTCTAGAAACATAAGACCATGATTTAAACAAGTGCAATACACAATCTGCATGACTTTCATCTTATGTGTCTCTTCTATTACACTTAAGTTTGCGTGATTTCTTATACGACGTGCATTAATGTTACTGCAGGCTGTGGTAGTTATTTTTGTTTGTACAATTTAAAATGACTTATTTATTAGTTGTCAATTAAAAAAATCTGAATAATTATAATACTTTAGGATTCATGACTCATCACTGTTGAAAAATAGAGACAAAATGATTTGAAAAACATCGATAAATGGTGCCAACTGTAAGTCTCAATCGCATTTGTTAAAAACAAACACACACACATATAGATATTTTCCAAAACGTTTGGCCACTGTTGTATACGCGCCAATTGCCCACAATTTATGTCCTAAACCTTTCAAATGTGTGTGTTCAATAATAGACGCTCTCGTTAAAGTTAAACTCAGACTGTTCCCGGAGAAGGGTGGTGATTCTAGAAGGCGTAACGTCAGCAGGAAGATTCTCACAGCCAGTTCAGTGAGGATGGAACGCCACGAGGAGGACAAACACAGCTGTCTGAGGAACTGGAACAACCTGAGACGTCCGTCCATCCTAGGACCACGACGCGTTCTGCCGGAGCTCAGGTATGATTGCGCCTCGGTGAGTCCTGTCAGCTTGATCTAAATCTACCTAGAGCATGGAAGTGTATGACTTGGGTTTCTTCTTCTCGATCTAAATCTACGCTCAGAAGCATGGAATGGATTGATCTGGTTTGTCTTTTCTTTCTTTCTCTGATCTAAATCACGCTAGCATGCATGGATGTGATTTGATCTGGGGCTCTTCTTCTTTCCTCGATCTAAATTACGAGTAGACATGGAATGTGATTGATCTGGGTTTCTTCTTCTCTATCTAAATCTACGCTAAGCTGGTATGTTGATTGATCTGGGTCTTCTCTTCTTCTCTGATCTAAATCTACGCTGAGAGGCAGGAAGTGATGATCGGCTTTCTTCTTTCTCTGATCTAAATCTTACGCTAGAGCATGAATGTATTGATCTGGTTTTTCTCTTGATCTCAATTACGCCTAGTAGAGCATGGATGTGATTGATGTGGTTTTTCTGCTCTGTATCTAAATGACGCTATAGCCAGGAATTGTGATTGATCGTGGGTTTCTTCTTCGCATCTAAAATCTAACGCTAGAGCATGGAATGGAGGTGATTGATCTGGGTATTCTTCTCTCGATCTAAATCTACGCTAAGCATGGAAGTGTGATTGATCTGGTTTTTCTTCTTCTCTGATTCTAAATCTACTAGAGCACGAATGGGGGGTGATTGATCTGGTTTTCTCTTCTCGAGCTAAATCACTCTAGAGCATGGTATGTGCTGTGATCTGGGTTTCTTCTTCTCTGATCTAAATCTACGTAGAGCATGAGATGTGATTGACTCGGGTTCCTTCTTCGTCTGATCTAAAACTACGCTAGAGCCAGAATTGAATTGATCTGGTATCTTCTCTCTGATCTAAATTACGCTAGAGCAGGCCGGAATGATTGATCTGGGTTTCTCTTCTCTGATCTATGTACCTAACTCGACTCTAGAGCACGGAATGTGATTGATCTGGTTCTTCTCTCTGACTAAATCTACCGCTAGAGCATGGAATGTGATTGCTCTGGGTTTCTTCTTCTCTTGATCTAAATCAACGCTAGAGCGGACTGTGATTGATTATGGGCTCTTCTTCTTCTCTGATCTATATCTACGCTAGGCATGGAAATGTGACTTGATCTGGGTTTCTTCTTCTCTTGATCTAAAAATCTACCGAGCATGGAATGTGTATTGCATCTATGGTTTCTCTTATCTCTGATCTAAATCGTACGCGATTAAGAGCAAGAATTGTTGATCTGTGTTTTCTTCGTCTATGATCTAAATCTTAATCGTACCTAGAGCACTGAAGTGATTGATCGGTTTTCTCTTCTCTGATCTAAATCTACGCTAGGAGACATGGAATGATGCATTCTGGGTTTTTTCTTCTTCTCTGATCTAAATCTACCTAAAGAACACGGATGTGATGATCTGGGTTTCTTTCTCTGATCTAAGTCTACGCTAGGCTGGAATTTTGATGATCTGGGGTTTTCTTTCTTCTTCTCTGATCTAAATTACGCTTAGAGGCCAGAAATTGGGATTGGATCGGTTCTTTCTTTCCTGATCTAACTCTACGCTAGACACGGAACATGTGATTGATCTGGGTTTCTTCTTCTCTGATATAAATTCTAACGCTAGAGCGGAATTGATTGATCTGGGTTCTTCTTCTATGATCTAATCTGAACGCTAGAGCAAGGGAATGTGATTGATCTGGGTTCTTTTCTCTGATCTAAACTCTAACCTAGAGCACTGAATGTGATTGATTGGGTTTCTTCTTCTCTGATGCTAAATTACGCTAGAGCACGGAATGTGATTGATCTGTTTTCTCTCTGATCTAAATCTACGCTAGATGAGACGGAAGTTGATTGATCTGGGTTTCTTCTTCTCTGATCTAAATCACGCTAGAGCACGGAATGTGATGATCTGGTTTCATTCTCTTCTGATCGATCAATCTACGCTAGAGCACGGTAATTGGATTATCTGGTTTCTTCTTCTCTGATCTAAATTACCTAGAGCAGGAATGGTGATTGATCTAGGGGTTCTTCTCTTGGATATAAATCTACGCTAGAGACTGGAATTGATTTGATATGGGTTCTCTTTCTTTCTTCTCTGATCTAATCGACGCTAGAGCACGGTAATGTGATTGATTCGTGGGTTTCTTCTTCTCTGATCTAAATCTACGCTAGAGACGAGAATGTGGATTGACTGGGTTTATTTCTTCTCTGAATCTAAATCTACATTGCTAGGCATGGAATTTATTGATCTGGTTTTCTTCTTCTTGATCTAAATTCTCACGCTAAGTCATGGAATTTGATTGATCTGGGTTTCTTCTTCTCTGACTAAATCTACGTAGCGCACGGAAATGTGACTGATCGTGGTTCTCTATTCTTCTTCTCTGATCTAAATCTAACGCTAGAGCACGGAATGGGATGATCTGGGTTTCTTCTTCTCTGATAACTAATCTACCGCTAGGCATGGGGAATGTGATGTGCTCTGGGTTTCTTCTTCTCTGATTAAATCTACGCTAGGAGGTTGGAATGTGATTGAGCTGGTTTTCTTTTCTTCTGATCTAAAATCTACGTAGAGCACGGAATGTGTTGATCTGGGGTTTCTTTCTTCTCTGATATAAATCTAACGCTAGAGCATGGATATGTGATTTTGATATGGGTCTTCTTTTCTCTGATCTAAATCTACGCTATCAGCACGGAATGTGATTGATTGGGTTTTTCGTCTCTGATCTAAATCTACCCTAGATGAGCATGATGTGATTGATCTGGGTTTCTTTCTTCTCTGATCTAAATCTACGCAGAGCATGAATGTGATTGATCTGGGTTCTCTCTTCTCTGCATCTAATTACGCTAGAGCAGGAATGTGATTGATCTGGGTTTGTCTTTTTCTCTGATCTAAATCTCGCTTAGAGCATGAGTGATTGATCTGGGTTTTCTTCTTCTCCTGATCTAAACTCTACGAAGAGCATGGAATTTGATGTGACTGGGTTCTATCTTCTCTGATCTCAATCTTACACGAGCATGGAATTTGATTGATTGGGTTTCTTCTTCTTGATCTAAATCTCGCAGAGCAGGAATGTGATTTGATCTGGGTTTCTTCTTCTCTGATCTAAATCGCTAGAGCAGTGGAATTTGATTGATTGGGTTTCTTCTTTCTGATCTAAATCTACGCTAGAGCATGGAATTGTATTGATCTGGGTTTTTTTCTCTGAATCAAATCTACGCTAGAGCATGGAATGTGATTGATCTGGGTTTTCCTTCTTCTCTGATATAAATCACGCTAGACATGCGGAATTGGAATCGGTCTCTTTTCTTCCTTTCTTCTCTGATCTAAATCTACCTAGAGCTGGAATGTGATCGTTCCTCCGTCTAACGCTGCAGGATGTGATTGATCTGGGTTTTCTTCTTCTCTGATCTAAATCGAACGCTCGAGCAGTAAGGTGATTGATCTGGGTTTACTTCTTCTTCGTGATCTAATCTACGCCAGAGCATGGAATGTGATTGATCGGGTTTTTCTTCTCTGATCTAAATCTACGCTAGAAGCACGGAATGTTGGATTGATCGGGTTTCTTCTTCTCTGGATTAAATTACGTATAGCCGGAATGTGATTGATCTGGGTTTCTCTTCTCTGATCTAAATCTCGCTAGAGCACGGCATTTGTGTTGATCTGGGTTTCTTCTCCTTCTGATCTAAACTATACCTAGAGCACGGAATGTGATGATCTGGGTTTCTTCTTCTCTGATCTAATTACGCAAGACAAGAATGTGACTTGATCTGGGTTTCTTCTCTCTGATTCTAAATCTACGCTAGAGCCCAGGATTTGATTGATCTGGGTTTGTCTTTCTTCTTCTCTGATTTAATCCTACGCTAGAGCAATCGGAATTTTATTGATCGGGTTTCTTCTTCTCTGATCTAAATCTACGCTAGAGCACGGAATTGATTTGATCTGGGTTCTTCTTCTCTATCTAAAATCCGCTAGAGCATGGAATGTGATTGATATCTGGGTTTCTTCTTCTGCTCTATTTAATCTACGCTAGAGCATTGGAATGTGATTGGCTTTGGGTTTCTTCTTCTCTGATCTAATTACGCTAGGCATCGGAATGTTATTGATCTGGGTTTTTCTTCGTTCTCTGATCTAAAACTCGTAGGCGAGGATACGGTTACTTGAATAAACGGCAGCATGGAAGTGATTGAGTCTGGGTTGCTTCTTTCTCTGATCTAAATCTACGGCAGAGAGCATGGAATGTGATTGATCTGGGTTTCTTTCTCCTCTGATCTATCTCTGCTGAGCATGGATGTTTGATGCTGTGTTTTTCTTCTTCTCTGATCTAATCTACGCTAGAGATGGAATGTGATTGGATTGCTGGGTTCTTCTTCTCGATCTAAATCTACGCTGAGTAGAAGCATGGAAAATGTGTTTGAATATGGGTTTCTTTGTAGGGAAATTCCTCACGATATAAAACGATATTTTGTATGAACAAAATATTTGTCAAACTAACAATTTCAAGAAAACAATTGTACAATAAGGGGTCATATATATTGGCATAAACGCAGAACATCACACCTCAAAATAGAAAACAAGAATCAGAATTACGAAAAAAAGGTTTCCCTCAGATGCTCATATCTTCACAAGGAATTTATATTATCCATTGTGTTTAATTAGAGGATTTTAGCTAAATAATCAACATTATGCTAGTGATTTAAGTGTCCATGTTGCCAGCTTTATTTTTGTTAGTTTAGCAGCTGTTCTCTGGATAACGTTTCAGGAATAGTACACAGTATCCAGAATGCTATGCCACATCTCACATCGCGGTTTCACTTTTGTTGTGTTTCCAGTATACATTTACGAACTCATAAATATTCTACGAATAGGGACATAAACGTCCGATTGGCGCTGTGAGACTGAAGGTCTCGTCCCATCGAACAGCTCTGAGAATGCAGGAATTTTATTTTTAATTATCATTGCATTATTTTCCGCGATGTTCGTTCTGTGTGTATGTTTTGAATCCAAAGCCAACTTCACACCAGTGAGAATTAATCATTTTGAATTTATCTCTGTCTAGGGTCTCTGTCTCTGTGTTCGTTCCAGCGTTGACGTGCCACTAAATGAGTAGGGGGTGTAAAACGTCAGAGTAACCGGCGATATGAAATTTTAACCATATGTAATATTGTACAAGTATATCGGGACGATACGGATATGGCCCACACCACTACTTGAAGCAAATCAGGGTCCAGAGCCGCACAGTTTTGTTCAAACATCGTATAACACACCTGTGCAAGGTCTCTTTGCTTGTCTGAATTTAGCGTTGGTCATGCATGCTAGCAATCAGGGTTGTAGACTACCTGTGATGGGCTCCAGGACCTCCACGAAACCGGATTGTTGTGAACTCTGATTAAGAGAAAATAATGACTCTGATTTTATTCCTCTCAAATAGATGTTGTTGGAGGTCCCAGTTTTAAATCAATTGGCAAGATATGTTTGTGTGATTTAATTCAGACATTTTAATTTGATACAGAGATTTAAAGAAATGAATGAAAACATGTTTTGTTCTGTTCTCTGGATTTTTTTTTTGTCTGATCATCAGAATGGTTCTTTTGTGTCCACTCAGATATTTGTGATGGACATCCACTCGTGGTTTGGCAATGGTGCGTTTTTTAAAGACTTTTATGCTTCATTGTTGACGAGCACACTTGCATAGGTTTAATAAGATTAAATTCATTTTTATGTGCACATTTTTAAGAACTGAACAAAGCTTGTGGATATTAGAAATTCCTGTAGTAGATAGTAATTAATTAGTTAAACATTTCATTAGCCATTTTAAGCAAGTTGAAGTTTTTAATTGACAATAAACATAAAAAACTTTCCTATTCTATAACTGTTTATATTTTAAATGAGTTCAAATCTCTCTGCTCCGGACGTTCTCTGTCAAGTGTGATCCACAGCGCGTAGGACCTCCGTCCGAGATATGTGATGATCTTCTCACAATACTGGTAAAGGCGGTGAAAGCAGCCACCAACGCCTTAGCTGGGTGCCTCTGTCATAAAAAATAAGTGTGTTAAGGTGTGTAACGTGTATAAAATGATGCCTTCACAACACAAAAATCCTCAAGAAAATTAAACTGAATTATTTTTGGAGGCTGAAACCAAATTTGAAGTCACCTATTCTATCTTTATTCACATAATGTGATTTATCTACGACCTCCAGAATGTGAGAAGTGCAGGTCTCCGACTTAAAAATCATTTAAATATGTTATTCACTGGTAAAAGCTGCTCTTGTGGCGTGACAACTTTAGGAGAAAATGAGTCTTTAGAAAATAAACTATATCAAAAATAAATCTATTGAAATCAAACTTTGTCTTACTGCATATATACTTTTTTGTAAATAATCACAAACCATTATTTTAAATAACTCTTTTTGAAAGTTTTACTTCCTCTCTCGTGCGCTCTGAATAGGGGGTGTGATTTTAAAAAATCATAATGCAGCCATCCTCTGGGGGGCGATCACGTACACTTGGATCGCGCCGCGTCCGTCTGAGACACAACAGGTTCACACCTTTAATGCAACAGATTTACAACCACTTTTAATTTTGTTTTTTTCTAGCGGTGCCCTTTAATTTTATTAGTGTTAACACACATTAAAGAAACACATGGTTTAAAGGTGAATTATACGACCTCTCAAGTCACAGACACAACATCAAACACGAGATAGAAAATACCGTGTACATCAAACATAAAAAAAAGACACGTCAGTGTTTGCATTGAATCTATTCTGCAATCTTCCTCGCTCTTCAGTCAATGCTAACGCCATGTCAACCAATACCTGGTTCGGATTCAGTTTCGATATAAACAATCGGGTTGCATTACTCTTATCAAAGAAAGAAAGTAGGATGCAAAACTGAAAAGGTGCACACCACCAGAATGTGAGACTTTTGCAAAAAAATTCATAATTCAGGTAGCATTTTCTCAATCTCTGGCAACCCCAAGCAACAACAAAAAACACATATCAGATAAAGCTTACATCAACTCAAGAAAAAGAACAAAAACAGGTAAAATTGTTTTAGACTTAGAAACATGATCTTTATGATTTTTAAGGCTTAAAGGAGCTGTTTCATTACACTTTTTTATGCCCCCGCGGACGCCCTTATACAGTTTTAGAAGCTAGTATGGTACAATTCCCCAACAACTTTTAACTGTGAACCGTGATTAGATTTTGTTTTCTTTCTCGTTCCCGAGGCGAAGATGATGCCTCTGCTCTCTTTGAGATCCTCAGCTCTGTTCATTGTTATTCGGCACTGTGTGTTATTCAAGCCTTCAGGTGAGAGAAACTGCATCCTGCTGCGGCTACGGGACTGGAGACAAATGGACAGGCGTGCACACATCCATCCCCACAGTTTTTTTTCTGGCCTCCTCAGCGGACCGAGTGGAGTAAAAACAGCCGAAAACCAAAGGCAAAGAGTGGCACGAAGTGTGAACAACAGTTCGCCAAAAACACTCCAGCGCTCCAGGTACCAATTAACACATCTAATTTGAATAGAATAAGGCTGTTAATTTGTCACTTACAAACGTATACATGCACGAAATTGGGCCCCTCCGACCAATATATAGGATCACCATTCCACAGGGGCAGAACGGTCAGTGAAGGTAGCAATGAATAGAACCTATACAACCACAGGAAGGTGGCTTAAAGAAAACAATTGCCTTCTCTCACGTACTTCAGTCAGAGCAGTGGTGAGATCAGAGGAACAATCGTTCAACACATAATTGAGACATAACTCGCATCATGTGGGAACAGGGGGAGTCAGAGATAGATATCAGCAAGCAGAGAGACATCCAGAACAGACGCTTATGAGAGCCTCTGGAACAACCCCGCCCGACTCAGACTGGGTTGATACAGCACAGAAGGCGGTGTAGTGATTCATAGCTCTTGTTATCTTGTTCTCCGGGAGTAATTGTTTTGGCTCACTAACAGCCCGCCAAGGCTGTTGGGAATACACACTTAAGAATAATGATTTTCCAACAAAAAACTCTTCTATAATTTCAATCACTTTTAGCACTTTGTATCATTTTGTCTGTGACCTTATCTTAGATGCTTAGGAATTGTTATTACGAATGTGGGGAAAACAAACCCGAAGACTCTGTCCCTTAAGGTGGGGGCTGGGAACATTCTTGATAAGAACATTATCGTGTTAAGTCAGGCTGACATTGTTGCTTCATGAATTTGTGACGGGCTCATACCCTTTGGTGGTGCATCCTAACATGTTCAAACCACATGTAACACATGCCTGAGTTAGAATTTTTTGGAGACTGCAGCCTCAACATTAAATGTGATACCACAAAATCTCCTGGTCTATATTGTGTGAGTTTCTAACGTCCGGATGAAACTGGACGAGCCGAAAGAAGATGAATTTTGAATTTGGGTCGAGATCTCTTCCAATTTTCACAGACCTCTAATGTCCATAATGTTCATCACTGGCCTCCATTTTGGTCAAAATCTGCTGAATGGCCGCCAGCGTCCTCGCGTTCTTTCCAATCTTGTTGTACTGACAATTGTCTACAAGATATGAATTGCATTTATATTTATATTTTTACAGTAAATTTCTCCTCCTCAATGGCATATACCCTTCATTTAACAGGCTTTTTATACGTTTAATTTAGATACATTAAACCAAGCGCCCATGGCCTAAAACAACTCTCAGCTCAAGTGAAAACACTCGTTCTAAGCGCTGCGTACGATGAAAGTTTTGCTGAGGGGCCACATTTTAGACCTGGGCATACGATCTAAAAACTGTCCACTTCATCATATCTATCTTTTACTCTCCTCATCAAAAAGCAGTGAGTGATTAATATCACTTACTTGTTTTTTTACTGGCAGTAGTTCGAGAGCGGAGGTGTTCATTTTTTATGCAACACACACCACAGTGAATCTTATGCTGTTACACTCGTATAACTCACTACAAATGACTGAAACTACAGTTGACTGAGATGACCAAAAGGTTCCTGTTTTTTTTTCATTTGATTCCCTATCACGGTTTTGACTGTCACTGTTTAATGCATGACTAGAAATTAACTCCATTTCGTATATTTGAGAAACAATTACTAGCTGTTAAAAGTGTTGAGAAATGAGCGACTTAGGGATTACCTGGGATGGAAGCTCCTCAAGACATGCTGGTGTTCATAAAGAGCTGATAGAAAAACTAATGATTGCATGAGACTGAAAGAACATAACATTTTAAAGTATACATTTTTTATCTAAAATTGAGGCTTAATTCTAAATTTCCCTGTTTCTAGGTCTGAACCTTTCACCGTCTTATTTTGCTGATGGCGCTGTAACGCTCATCTTATTTGTGTTTTTGGCGTAGTCCTAGTAAGCAAACTTCCTTCTAAAGTGCTTATTTTTTTCTTCTTTTATAAATGGAGGTTTAGGTTGCAGAGTCAGAAATATGCAAATGCTTGAAAAAACATAAGTTGTATGCCAGAGAATAAAAACTTTCACAAATCTTTAAAAACATAAAAGAATACACCAAATGGCATATTACTCAAAAGCATGAAAGTGCAATGCGGAGTTGCCAGATAGTGATAAAAGGTCCTAAATGCAAGAAAGATAAAAAAGGGGTTGCCAGTCGTTTTGAGAAAAACTTACATAAAAAGGCACAAAACAAAGTGATGGTTTAAGTTTCAAAACTGATTTGAAGCATGATGTTCTTATGGAAGAAAGTTGGTTTTATGTTCTTTTTGATTTTTGATATAGGTCTTGAAATATGTTTCTTACACAATCTTAAAAAAATCTTATATTTTTGACCCTCATAAAGGCTGTGCAGAAACCCTGGACCTCAATTATACCTTAAATGTAAAAGGACACAACACACCAGCTTGGGATCACCAACCATTGCAACCCTTCCTCATGATTTATCTGATAAGAATCTTGGGACACTCACGATAATTACTGCAATCTGTAGTTATTCATAAATAAGACTTTGTAAAATTATTCCTAGATTAGCAATTCCTCCTGATCTTACACCCGGTTTTTTATGTTGTTTTTTTGTTTTTTGTGTTATCCTGCAGCAGTCCCCACCAAAGAAGAAACTTTGTGGAGGTGACAGACTAACGACATCACGTACACCAGTAACCTGGTGAAGCGAGACGGGTCACATCAACGTGGTTCTGGTTCTCACCGACGCCACCAAGAACATCCTGCCAGCAAGTTTGCACAAAGGTGGACTCCTTCAGCCGGGGACCCTCCAGAAGCAAGCTTGAGAGTCAGTAAAGACACTCTAAAAAATATCACACTCACGCTTTCAAGAGAAGCTCCCATAAAGAGGGTATTAGGGCGTCAACTACGGTTTTTTTTTTATAATCGATTAGTTGGCGTTTGTTTTGTTCGATTAAAATTTGGATTGAAAACTAAAACACTTCTAAATCATGTGTTTACTTATAACAACAAACCAATAAATCTATTATTCTTTATGTGACAAAAGTACATTGTAACGAAAGCCACGGTTAGCGTCAATGATCTTGGTTGGGGTCTGGCGCCACTGTCTGGGGTGGTGTGTCAAGGTTGCACTTGAGGCAGAAAAAAAAACACAATAAAATCGTCTACTCTAGGTATGGTTGTTAGCTTACCCTTTGTTGAAGATAAGTTTGTACTCACATTGCACTAACGCCAGTTGCTGTGGTTACGGTGCTCCACAATCTGTCCAAAGTGGACAGTTGGACAAGGTTTTGCTCAATCATTAATAACAAACAGGGCTGTGAATTATATTGATTTCACGTGAGGATGTGATAAACATCGTACACCTTACCTAATAAAAGACAAACGTTATTGCATTAATACAAAAAAATCTTATATCATCACTTACACCTGGTGTTTCATTACCAACATGTTTGGTTTTCTTTGATTATTTGTAATTTTTCTGTTGTTATTAAAACTACATACGCACACCAAAATTCGTAGTTTAAATGCGTAATTATATACGTAATTTATTTTAAATGAATTGTCCTTTAAAACTGTTGAAGCAAAAAAAAGCCATATTTACGATAATACAGAAGCATGCGCAACCAACTTTCTTGATAAGGCAGATGTGGAGCTCAGTGCACACAACGATAGCTAATTGCTTGACAATGTTTTCTTTATCGATATTATTGATAGTCATTGCAACCCCCAGTTTTAATTTCATACAAACACCCTCCAAATACACAAAAACTCTTTCCTGCTGCCAAGGAAACAGCACTCGAACCCACTCTGATATCCACGCTTCTGCTGACGGAGGCGAAAAAGATCCGCTAGCCTCCTAGCAGCACCACATTTCTTTCTTTTTCTCGCAGAGTCGACCACGACACTTTCCTTCCTGACGTGCGAAAAAACACCAGTGGATGGCGGCGTGCTGGAGTCACGCTCAGGCGCCCATGCAGATCGACACGGACGAGGACGACTAACTACAGCGCATCGAAGGGTGGCAATACACAGGCTACGTGTCTGCCCCAAACGGCCACAGAATACTCTGCCTGTTCCAGCGGTTACAACGGGGAGGAAATCCGGAGGGAAAACAGGAAGAGGAAGTGGACAGCACACCGCTCTAGGAAGGGCATGACGCGGTCACGATACACGACTCTGCAGATCCACCACAGCTGGGATCGACACTGGCCTCTGGATGGAGGGCGGATGGATGGGAACGGCTCGCATTCCTACTAGTACCAGCCTGGCCCGGACTGGACAAGATCCACGCACAGCAAGTAAGCGGCACCGAAGAAGTACGGGCAATAGTGTCGCGCTACGCAAAAACAGGCGTGTTGCTCTCATAGCGCAAATGCGAGCTGGTCATGTGATGGAGAGTATGGAATAAAAGTGGGTCAAAAGGTTTGAGAGACGCCAAATGAAAAAGTTTAAGAAAATGTAATGAGAAGTGTTTAATTATTGTTTAACAACACGTGAGCATTTTAGTTGTGTGTCATCTTTATCGTTCCAAGCGCAAAACAGCGCATCGTTGCTCTGGCCAGTGTTCCATCATTTGTACTACACATATTTTTTACTACCAACGTCATTGTGTGGTTATTTGCGTTATTTTCCTCATTCTATAACCTGCCCTTATTTTCTCTGCTTTCTCGAAAAATTAAGGTGTTTCGACTATTTATACTCATTATACCTTTTCTTTCATGAAAATGCCACCATAAAACTAATCTCTGTGGCGTTGCTGTGGACGTTTTCAATGAGCACCATTTGCACTTGCCCTCGTTGCATGCAGTTCTTGTAGCCCATCATTGTTCCACTGACTTGCGTCTTTCATCCAAATAAACACATTGAGTAAAATCATGGCCGTTTGAAATAGCTACGAGGTGATCCAGATCATCCATTAACCTTTTAACAAACTTCCTTCCAGGCCAAAGCGATGAAGAAGCAGATAATAGAGGAGTTCATCTCCAACAACAAGTTCCTCCTGGTTCCTCGCCTGGTGAACCAGAGGCTCTTCGATGAGCTGTGCCCCGTGAAACAGCTCCATCGACGCAGGAAGTAAGAGGTCTTGTTCGATCTGATTCCACATGTCTTCCAAACTAACCCTCTTCTGTGCAGGATTGCATTCTACTCATCACCGATGAAGACGAGTCTTTCAGCGCAGTAAACAAAGCCTTCCTCTCGCTAGCCTCTGCTAACGCTAATGAGGTTCTTAGGTTTTCGTACCTCTACTACAGGCGGCAGGAGCCACTGTGTGATGCTATCCTGAAGAACGCAGACAACATGCCACCACAGGTGTGGTCTAAGTGAAAATAGTCGGAGGTCCTTACAATGTTGGTTACACTTCCCGGTCAGTCAGCGAATACATTCTTGAGATGAGCTGCAATTAGCGCCTAATTTGATTGGTTAGTGGTGGTACTTACAAACAATGGGCGTGGCTGCAGACATCAAGCCATTTTGAGCTCCCAGAAAACAGGATTACAGAACATGCATGACCAATCTGAATATGACTCGAGGCATGTTTTAATGATGAGAACAACACTAAGCATGAGAGAAATGTCTGAAGTCGAGTTTACCTGATGCAGCAAAACTCCGAGCTCTGAACTGAAAGGTATAATGCTACAGTGTATTACTACTATGATCTGTTTTTGTTGTTTTACAAGGTATTACATTATTTAAAATTATATTGTAAACTAAAAAGTTTGAAAACTTTGCCATTCTTAATTTAAGTACCATTTTCCTTTTTAGAAAAGCACTTTGTGTATATTATTAAAAATGCTCTCAAGCACATCTGCAAAGAGCCCCCCCCCCAGTCAATCTAAGTCAAATATAAATATTAATGTAAATGCATAAATATTACACAGGGCCAAAAAAACTGATTTGCTACAAACCGAGCACCGCACTGGTACAATGTTTATTAAACATAATATTGAAATTATTTGCATTTAGCCTATTGAATATTGTTCTGTATCTTATGTAATTAAACAAAGAATGCTTTCTTTCTATTTCGTCATGGCTCTGTCAGTAATTTTTTTGTTAAATTTAAATTATTAGCTTTATTAAAAAATCTGAAAGCTTTTAGAAGTCAAATCAATTCCGGTGTTATTGAGAAGCCACCCCAGCCAGCCAAGGCATCGATGTGTGAGCTGGTGAGAGTCTCTTCCTTCTGCTGCCTCTGGTCACATTTAACATACCAGATAAGCAAGAACGTCAATCAGATTCAACTGAGCTGCTGACATACGGCAGGAGGAGAAATGTCTAGCATTGCTTTGCCATGGGTAAAAAATGTATTTTTATTCCGTTTTGTAAAAATAATATTTATTTTTTATTAGTGCTGAATTAACACATTAAAGCATGCAATTAATTTGAAATGTATAACGCGAAAAGAAAAGTTTAACGTGACGTGCTTTAAACAAAGTATGATTCGCTTTGTATGACGGTGAGAAGGGCACGGAGGTGTGGACACGTTACAGCACATGTTACACACATCGCGCTCACGTGGACCGCGCTCTTCCGTGAGAGGCACGTGTGGTCACCGTCTCGATGTGGAGAGAGAACGGAAAAACCGAGGACAAGTAAAGGACACTTACGGTGCTCGTAATATGTTTGCTTTAACCAGATTTAAACATGTGAACACCTGTCTGCACGGCCCTCATGCTGCACTGAACTGTCAGGTTTCCATTTACGGCAGCGGTTTTGAAAGTGCGCATGCTAAATGTTGGGAGAGATTGTTTGGCACCTAAAGCACAGTCCATCCAACACTCACGCACTAATGAAACAGTGCGTGCTTGTGTCCCTGTCAAGATAATGCTGCATAAAATAAAAATAAGTTCAGAGTAGTGTAAAACAATATTAAAAAGTAGTAATAAATAATGGTGAACAATGTAATGTAAATAAACTACATGTTCTCTTGCTCAGTGCCGCTTGCAGAATGATGGAGTGAACAGAGGAGGATCAGCCTAAAGTTAAACTCAAACATGATTTCACCTCAGACGCTCTAAAAGGAAGGACCCGCACTAATCTCACACGGCTGAAGAACGCCGCTGCAAATCGTTCCAAGGTTTAAAGAGCTAAAGTTTCTTCACTAAGCGAGCTGTTAACGGCAGAGAGTCCTGGAGAACAAGAGTCTGAAGAGAGCACAAACTAACAGCCGCCAAAGAACAGAAGCAGAACGTTTATTTGGAGGATGTTGATTTAATTTAAGGTTTATTGCAGCTATGTTGTTTACCTGCAAAACCTGAGCTACAAGTTAAACAAAAAACTCAATCGATAATCGCATTTTGATTTTAATTAGTTTCTTTGTCTTCAATTTACATTTATTCACATTGTCGATTTAAAAAAGTTTCACTCTTGTCATTGCAATTAATTAGTAAAAAAATTATTAGATCGACAGCACTATTATTTATTTAAAGTCAGTCTAGAAACATAGACCATGATTTAACAAGTGCAATACACAATCTGATAATGTCATCTTTATGTTGTTCTTTCTATCTACACTTAAGTTTGCGTGATTTCTTACTGACTTGACATTAATGTTTACTGCAAGGCTGTGTTAGTTATTTTTGTTGTACAATTTAAAATGACTTGATTATAGTTGTTCAATTAAGAAAAATCTAATAATTATAATACTTTAGTGATTCATTACTCATCACTGTTGAAAAATAGAGAGCAAATGATTGTTGAAAACATCGTAAATGGTGCAAACTTGTAAGTCTCAATCGCATTTGTAAAAAACAACAACACACAATTAGATTATTTTCCAAAATCGTTTGGCCACTGTTGTATACGCGCCATTGGCCCACACATTTATGTCCTAAAACCTTTCAAATGTTGTGTTTCAATAATAGACGCTCTTTAAAGTTAAAACTCAGACTGTCTCCGGAGCAGGTGGTGATTCTCGAGAGGCGTAACGCAGCAGGGAAGATTCTCTACAAGCCAGTTTCAGGAGGATGGAACGGCAGCGAGGAGGACAAACACAAGCTTCTGGAGGAACTGGAACACCTGCAGAAGGATCCGTCCATCCTCGACCACGACGCGGTTCTGCCGGAGCTCAGCGATGAGTTTGCCTCGGTGAGTCCTGCAGCTCTGATCTAAATCTACGCTAGAGCATGGAATGTGATTGATCTGGGTTTCTTCTTCTCTGATCTAAATCTACGCTAGAGCATGGAATGTGATATGATCTGGGTTTCTTCTTCTCTGATCTAAATCTACGCTAGATGCATGGAATGTGATTGATCTGGGTTTCTTCTTCTCTGATCTAAATCTACGCTAGAGCATGGAATGTGATTGATCTGGGTTTCTTCTTCTCTGATCTAAATCTACGCTAGAGCATGGAATGTGATTGATCTGGGTTTCTTCTTCTCTGATCTAAATCTACGCTAGAGCATGGAATGTGATTGATCTGGGTTTCTTCTTTCTCTGATCTAAATCTACGCTAGAGCATGGAATGTGATTGATCTGGGTTTCTTCTTCTCTGATCTAAATCTACGCTAGAGCATGGAATGTGATTGATCTGGGTTTCTTCTTCTCTGATCTAAATCTACGCTAGAGCACGGAATGTGATTGATCTGGGTTTCTTCTTCTCTGATCTAAATCTACGCTAGAGCATGGAATGTGATTGATCTGGGTTTCTTCTTCTCTGATCTAAATCTACGCTAGAGCATGGAATGTGATTGATCTGGTTTTCTTCTTCTCTGATCTAAATCTACGCTAGAGCACGGAATGTGATTGATCTGGGTTTCTTCTTCTCTGATCTAAATCTACGCTAGAGCATGGAATGTGATTGATCTGGGTTTCTTCTTCTCTGATCTAAATCTACGCTAGAGCATGGAATGTGATTGATCTGGGTTTCTCTTCTCTGATCTAAATCTACGCTAGAGCCCGGAATGTGATTGATCTGGGTTTCTTCTCTCTGATCTAAATCTACGCTAGAGCACGGAATTTGATTGATCTGGGTTTCTTCTTCTCTGATCTAAATCTACGCTAGAGCACGGAATGTGATTGATCTGGGTTTCTTCTTCTCTGATCTAAATCTACGCTAGAGCATGGAATGTGATTGATCTGGGTTTCTTCTTCTCTGATCTAAATCTACGCTAGAGCTGGAATGTGATTGATATGGGTTTCTTCTTCTCTGATCTAAATCTACGCTAGAGCATGGAATGTGATTGATCTGGGTTTCTTCTTCTCTGATCTAAATCTACGCTAGAGCATGGAATGTGATTGATCTGGGTTTCTTCTTCTCTGATCTAAATCTACGCTAGAGCACGGAATGTGATTGATCTGGGTTTCTTCTTCTCTGATCTAAATCTACGCTAGAGCACGGAATGTGATTGATCTGGGTTTCTTCTTCTCTGATCTAAATCTACGCTAGAGCATGGAATGTGATTGATCTGGGTTTCTTCTTCTCCTGATCTAAATCTACGCTAGAGCACGGAATGTGATTGATCTGGGTTTCTTCTTCTCTGATCTAAATCTACGCTAGAGCATGGAATTTGATTGATCTGGGTTTCTTCTTCTCTGATCTAAATCTACGCTAGAGCACGGAATGTGATTGATCTGGGTTTCTTCTTCTCTGATCTAAATCTACGCTAGAGCACGGAATGTGATTGATCTGGGTTTCTTCTTCTCTGATCTAAATCTACGCTAGAGCATGGAATGTGATTGATCTGGGTTTCTTCTTCTCTGATCTAAATCTACGCTAGAGCATGGAATGTGATTGATCTGGGTTTCTTCTTCTCTGATCTAAATCTACGCTAGAGCATGGAATGTGATTGATCTGGGTTTCTTCTTCTCTGATCTAAATCTACGCTAGAGCACGGAATGTGATTGATCTGGGTTTCTTCTTCTCTGATCTAAATCTACGCTAGAGCACGGAATGTGATTGATCTGGGTTTCTTCTTCTCTGATCTAAATCTACGCTAGAGCACGGAATGTGATTGATCTGGGTTTCTTCTTCTCTGATCTAATCTACGCTAGAGCACGGAATGTGATTGATCTGGGTTTCTTCTTCTCTGATCTAAATCTACGCTAGAGCACGGAATGTGATTGATCTGGGTTTCTTCTTCTCTGATCTAAATCTACGCTAGAGCATGGAATGTGATTGATATGGGTTTCTTCTTCTCTGATCTAAATCTACGCTAGAGCACGGAATGTGATTGATCTGGGTTTCTTCTTCTCTGATCTAAATCTACGCTAGAGCACGGAATGTGATTGATCTGGGTTTCTTCTTCTCTGATCTAAATCTACGCTAGAGCATGGAATTTGATTGATCTGGGTTTCTTCTTCTCTGATCTAAATCTACGCTAGAGCATGGAATTTGATTGATCTGGGTTTCTTCTTCTCTGATCTAAATCTACGCTAGAGCACGGAATGTGATTGATCTGGGTTTCTTCTTCTCTGATCTAAATCTACGCTAGAGCACGGAATGTGATTGATCTGGGTTTCTTCTTCTCTGATCTAAATCTACGCTAGAGCATGGAATGTGATTGATCTGGGTTTCTTCTTCTCTGATCTAAATCTACGCTAGAGCATGGAATGTGATTGATCTGGGTTTCTTCTTCTCTGATCTAAATCTACGCTAGAGCACGGAATGTGATTGATCTGGGGTTTCTTCTTCTCTGATCTAAATCTACGCTAGAGCATGGAATGTGATTGATATGGGTTTCTTCTTCTCTGATCTAAATCTACGCTAGAGCACGGAATGTGATTGATCTGGGTTTCTTCTTCTCTGATCTAAATCTACGCTAGAGCATGGAATGTGATTGATCTGGGTTTCTTCTTCTCTGATCTAAATCTACGCTAGAGCATGGAATGTGATTGATCTGGGTTTCTTCTTCTCTGATCTAATCTACGCTAGAGCACGGAATGTGATTGATCTGGGTTTCTTCTTCTCTGATCTAAATCTACGCTAGAGCATGGAATGTGATTGATCTGGGTTTCTTCTTCTCTGATCTAAATCTACGCTAGAGCATGGAATTTGATTGATCTGGGTTTCTTCTTCTCTGATCTAAATCTACACTAGAGCATGGAATTTGATTGATCTGGGTTTCTTCTTCTCTGATCTAAATCTACGCTAGAGCATGGAATGTGATTGATCTGGGTTTCTTCTTCTCTGATCTAAATCTACGCTAGAGCATGGAATTTGATTGATCTGGGTTTCTTCTTCTCTGATCTAAATCTACGCTAGAGCATGGAATGTGATTGATCTGGGTTTCTTCTTCTCTGATCTAAATCTACGCTAGAGCATGGAATGTGATTGATCTGGGTTTCTTCTTCTCTGATCTAAATCTACGCTAGAGCATGGAATGTGATTGATCTGGGTTTCTTCTTCTCTGATCTAAATCTACGCTAGAGCATGGAATGTGATTGATCTGGGTTTCTTCTTCTCTGATCTAAATCTACGCTAGAGCACGGAATGTGATTGATCTGGGTTTCTTCTTCTCTGATCTAAATCTACGCTAGAGCATGGAATGTGATTGATCTGGGTTTCTTCTTCTCTGATCTAAATCTACGCTAGAGCACGGAATGTGATTGATCTGGGTTTCTTCTTCTCTGATCTAAATCTACGCTAGAGCACGGAATGTGATTGATCTGGGTTTCTTCTTCTCTGATCTAAATCTACGCTAGAGCACGGAATGTGATTGATCTGGGTTTCTTCTTCTCTGATCTAAATCTACGCTAGAGCACGGAATGTGATTGATCTGGGTTTCTTCTTCTCTGATCTAAATCTACGCTAGAGCACGGAATGTGATTGATCTGGGTTTCTTCTTCTCTGATCTAAATCTACGCTAGAGCACGGAATTTGATTGATCTGGGTTTCTTCTTCTCTGATCTAAATCTACGCTAGAGCATGGAATTTGATTGATCTGGGTTTCTTCTTCTCTGATCTAAATCTACGCTAGAGCACGGAATGTGATTGATCTGGGTTTCTTCTTCTCTGATCTAAATCTACGCTAGAGCATGGAATGTGATTGATCTGGGTTTCTTCTTCTCTGATCTAAATCTACGCTAGAGCATGGAATGTGATTGATCTGGGTTTTCTTCTTCTCTGATCTAAATCTACGCTAGAGCATGGAATGTGATTGATCTGGGTTTCTTCTTCTCTGATCTAAATCTACGCTAGAGCACGGAATGTGATTGATCTGGGTTTCTTCTTCTCTGATCTAAATCTACGCTAGAGCATGGAATGTGATTGATCTGGGTTTCTTCTTCTCTGATCTAAATCTACGCTAGAGCATGGAATGTGATTGATCTGGGTTTCTTCTTCTCTGATCTAAATCTACGCTAGAGCATGGAATGTGATTGATCTGGGTTTCTTCTTCTCTGATCTAAATCTACGCTAGAGCATGGAATGTGATTGATCTGGGTTTCTTCTTCTCTGATCTAAATCTACGCTAGAGCATGGAATGTGATTGATATGGGTTTCTTTTAGGGAAATTCTCACGATATAAAACGATATTTTGTATGACAAAATATTTTGTCAAACCTAACAATTTCAAGAAAACAATTGTACACAATAAGGGTCATATATATTGGCATAAAACGCAGACATCACACCTCAAATATAGAACAGAACAGAATTACGAAAAAAAGGTTTCCCTTCAGATTCTCAGTATCTTCACAAGGAAATTATATATTTATCCATCTGTGTAATTATAGGATTTTAGCTAAAATAATCAACAATTATGCTAGTGATATTAAGTGTCAATGTTTGACAGCTTTATTTTTGTAGTTTAGCAGCTTGTTCTCTGATAACGTTTCAGTATAAGTACTACAGTATCCAGAATGCTTAGTGCCACATCTCACATCCGGTTCACTTTGTTTGGTTCCAGTCATACATTTAGCGAATCATAAATATTCCTACGAATAGAGGACTATAAACGTCCCGATTGGCGCGTGAAGACTGAAGGTCTCGTCCTCTCGAACAGCTCTGAGAATGCAGAATTTTTCTTTTAATTATATCTGCATTATTTTCCTGCGAGTGTTCTTCTGTGTCGTATGTTTTAAATCCAAAGCACTTCCACACCACTGAAATTACTCCATTTTGAAATTTATCTCTTCTAGGGTCCTCTTCTCTGTGTTGAGGTCGGCAGCGGTGCGTGCACATAAGCTGAGTAGGGGTGTGTAAAAACGTCAGAGTACCGCGATATGAACATTTCAAACCATATTAATAATTGTACAAGTAATATCGTGGACGATACGATATGGCCCACCACTACTTAGAGCAAATCAGGTCCAGAGTCCTGCAAGTTTTTGTTCAACCATCGTATAACACACCTGTGCAAGGTCTTCTTGGCTTGTCTGAAGTTAGCGTGGTATGCATGCTAGATCAGGGTTGTAGCTAACATGTGCAGGGCTCCAGACCTCCAGAACAGGATTTGGTGAACTCTGATTAAGAGAAAATAAGACTGATTTTATTCCTCTCAAATAGCATTTGTTCGGAGGTCCAGTTTTAAAATCAATTGCAAGATATGTTTGTTGTGATTTAATTCAGACATTTTAATTTGATACAGATGATTTTAAAGAAAATGAATGAAAACATGTTTTGTGTTTCTGGGATTTTTTTTGTCTGATCACAGAATGGTTCTTTTTGTCCACTCTCAGATATTTGTGATGGAATCACTCGTGGGTTTGAATGGTGCGTTTTTTAAAGCTTTTATGCTCATTGTTGATCGAGCAAACTGTGCATAGGTTTAATAAGATTAAATATCTATTTTATGTGCACATTTTAAGAACTGAACAAAAGCTTGTTGGATATTAGAAATTTCATTAGTAGTATAGTAAATTTAATTAGTTAAACATTTCATTAGCATTTTAAGCAATTGAGAGATTTTTAATTGAACAATAAAACATAAAAAAACTTATTTCCTATTCATAAACTGTTTATATTTTAAATGCAGTTCCAATCTCTCTGCCTCCAGACGTTCCTCGTCAGATGGATCCACAGCGCGTACGAGTACCTGTCCGAGATATTTGATGATCTTCTTCACAATAACTGGTAAGGCGGTGAAATGCAGACCAACCCTTAGCTAGGGTCCTCTGTCATTAAAAATAATGTGTTAAGTGTGTACGTTATAAAATAGATGCACTTCAACAACAACAAAAATCTCAAAGAAAAAGTTAAACTGAATTATTTTGGAGGCTAAACCAAATTTAAAGGTCACCTATTCTATCTTATTCACATAATGTGATTTTCATCTTACGACTCTCCAGAATGTGGAAAGTGAAGTCTCCGATTAAAAAGCATTTCAGATCTTTTATTTCCTGGTAAAAGCTGCTCTTTTGTGGGCGTGAACGAACTTTTTAGGAGAAATGAGTCTTACGAAAATAAACTATATCAAAAATAAATCATTAAAATCAAACTTTGTCTACTGCATATATATCTTTTGTAAATAATCAAAACCATTATTTTAAATAACTTCATTTTTGAAAGTTTGCTTCCTCTCTCGTGCGCTCTGAATTAGGGGGTGGAGTTTTAAAAAATCATACTGCAGCCATCCTCTGGGGGGCGATCACGACACTGGAGTCAAGCAGCCGGTCGTCTGAGACACACAGGTTCACACCTTTAATGCACAGATTTACAACACTTTTAAAATTTTTTTTTTTTCTAGCAGGTGCCCTTTAATTTTAATTAGTGTTAACACACATTAAAGAAACACATTGTGTTTAAGGTGAATTTATAGACTCTCAAGGTCACAGACACAACATCAAAACACGAGATAGATAAAATACCTGTACATAAAACATAAAAGAAAAGTACACGTCAGTGTTGCATTGAAATCTATTCTGCAATCTTTCCTCGTCTCTTCAGTCAATGCTAACGCCATTTCACCAAATACTGTTTCAGGATTCAGTTCGATATAAACAATCGGGTTGCAATTACTCTTAATCAAAGAAAGTAGGATGCTAAAACTGAAAGGTGCACTACCACCAGATGTGAGACTTTTGCAAAAAAATTCTATAATTCAGGAGCATTTTCTCAATCTCTGGCAACCCCAAGCAACAACAAAAAACACATATCAGATAAGCTTAACATAAACATCAGAAGAAAAAAAAAACAGTAAAAATTTGTTTTAGACCTAGAACAGTGATTTTAAGTGATTTTTAAGGCCTTAAATGTGAGCTTTTTACACTTACACTTTTTATGCCCCCGCGGACGCCCTTATACAGTTTTAGTAAGCTAGTATGACAATTCACAACAACTTTAACTGTGAACAGTGAAATTGAGATTTTGTTTTCTTTCTCCCGCAGGCGAGAGATGATGCCTCTGCTCTCTTTGATATTCTCAGCTCTGTTCATTTTATTCGGCACTGTGATTATTCAAGCATTCAGGTGAGAGAAACTGCAATCTGCTGCGGCATCGGATTACAATCAAGGACATGAAACAAGTTTTTTTTTCTGCCCTCTCAGCGACTCGAGTGAGGAAAAACAGCCTAAAACCAAAGGCAAAGAGGGCACGAAGATGACGAACAGTTCGCCAAACACCTCCAGCGCTTCCAGGTACAAATTAAACACATCTAATTGAATAGAATAAGGCTTTTATTTGTCACTACACTGTTACATGCAGCGAAATTGGACCCCTCCGACCAAGATATAGAGATCACATTACAGGGGGGCAGACAGGTCAGTGAGGTAGCAAATGAAATAAGAACATATACAACAGGAAAGGTGGCTAAAAAAAAACATGGCCTTCTCTCACGGTACTTCAGTCAGAGCAGTGTGAGATCAGAGGAGACAAGCACGTTCAACACATTTACATAGACATAACATCGCATCATTGTGGGAACAGGGGAAGTAGAGATAGATTCAGTCACAAGCAGGAGACATCCAGAACAGCGCTATGAGAGCGCTCTGAACGAACCCCGCCCGCTCAGACTGGGGTGAAAGCACAGAAGGCGGTGGAGTTCAGAGCTTCTTGTTATCTTGTTCTCCGGGAGAAGTTGTTTTGGCTCCACTAACAGCCCAGCCAAGGCTGTTGTAGGAATACACACTTAAGAACTATGATTTTCCAACAAAACTCTTCTATATTTCAATCACTTTTTAGCACTATTGTATCATTTGTGTCTGTGACCTTATCTAGATTGCTTAGGAATTGTTTATTACGAATGATGGGGAACAAACCACTGAGACTCATGTCCCTTAAGGTCTGGGAACATCTTGATAAGAACATTCTCGTGTTAAGTCAGGCTGACCATTTGTTGGCTTCATGAATATCTGTGACTGGGCTCCTCCTTGGGGGTGCATCCTAACAGTGTTAAAACCCAATGTAACACAATGCCTAGTTAGATTTTTTGGAAGACTGCAGCGCTCAACATTAAAGCTTGTGATACCCCAAAAATCTCCTGGTCTTATATTTGTGAGTTTCCTACACTGTCCTGGATGAACTGGAGAGCCGAAAGAAGATTGAATTTGAATTTGGGTCGAGATCTCTCAATTTCACAGACCTCTAATGTCCATAATGTCCATCACTGGCCTCCATTTTGGTCAAAATCTGCTGAATGGCCGCCAGCGTCC
Organism: Danionella dracula; assembly: GCA_900490495.1. Lineage (NCBI taxonomy): Eukaryota > Metazoa > Chordata > Actinopteri > Cypriniformes > Danionidae > Danionella > Danionella dracula. The sequence continues at coordinate 87,284 of UELW01000689.1, forward strand.
TCCGGTTCTTTTCCATCTTGTGGTACATACCAATTGTCTACAAGATATGATTGCATTTAATTTTATAGTTTTACAGTAAATTTTATCCTCAATGGCATATACCTTCATTTTAACAGAGCTTTGTTAATACGTTTAAGTTTAGATACATTAAAACAAGCGCCATGGCCTAAAACAACTCACTCAGCTCAAGTGAAAACACTCGTTTCTAACGCGGCGTATGGATGAAGTTTGCTGGAGGGGCCACATTTTTAGACCTGGGCAGTACGACTAAAAATGTACATCTTCATCAATATCTTATCTTTTACTTCTCCTCATCAAAAAGCAGTGAGTGCATTAATACACTTACTTTGTTTTTATTTACGTCATGTAGTTCTGAGAGCGGAGGTGTTCATTTTTATTGCACACACACCACAGTATCTTATGCTGTTACACTCGTATAACTCACTCAAAATGACTGAAACTACAGTTGACTGAGATGACCAAAAGGTTCGCTGTTTTTTTTTCATTTATATCACCATCACTGGTTTTGACGTTTCACTGTTTTAATGCATGACTAGACATTAACTCCATTTCGTAATAATTTAGAGAACAATTACTGCTGTAAAAGGGTTGAGAATGAGCAGACTAGGGATTACCTGGGATTGAATGCTCTCACAGAATGCTGGTGTTCATAAAGAGCTGATAGAAAAACTAATGATTGCAATGAGCTGAAGAAACATAACATTTTAAAGTATGACATTTTTTATCTAAAATTTGAGGCCTTAAATTCTTAAATTCCCTGTTCTAGGTCTGAAATCCTTTTCACAGTTCTTATTTTTCTGATGGCGATGTAAAGCTCATCTTATTTGTGTTTTTTGGCGTGTCCAGAGATATACAAAATTCTTCTAAATGCTATTTTTTTTCTTTTTTTATAAATGAGGTTTAGGTTTGACAGAGTCTAAGAAAATATGCAGAAATGCTTGAAAACATAAGTTAGTATTGCCAGAGAATAAAACTTTCACAAATCTTTAAAAACATAAAAGAAATACACAAATGCGCATATATACTAAAAAGCATGAAAGTGATTGCTGGAGTTGCCAGATATTGATAAAAGGATCCTAAATGTCAAGAAATATAAAAATGGGTTGCCAGCGTTTGAGAAAACCTTCATAAAAGGCACAAAAACAAAGTGATGGTTAAGGTTTCAAACAATGTATTTGAAGCATGATGTTTATTATGGAAGAAAGTTTTGTATGTTCTTTTGATGTTTTGATATAGGTCTTAAATATGATTCTTAACACTCTTAAAAAAATCTTATATTTGACCTCATAAAGCTGGCAGAAACCCTGGACCTCAATTATAACCTTAAATGTAAAAAGGACACAACACACAGCTTGGGACACAATCCATTGCAACCCTTCCATCATGAGTTATCTTATAAGAATCTTGGTGACACTCACGATTAATTCTGCATACTGTATTATACAATAAATAACGACTTTGTAAAATTATTCCTAGATTAGCATTCCTTCCTGAATCTACCAGGTTTTTATGTTTTTTTTTGTTTTTTTGTTACTGCAGCAGTCGCCCACCAAAGAAGAACTTTGTGGAGGTGACAGAGCTAACGGACATCACGTACACCAGTAACCTGGTGAAGCTGAGACCGGGTCACATCAACGTGGTTCTGGTTCTCACCGACGCCACCAAGAACATCCTGCTCAGCAAGTTTGCCAAAGAGGTGTACTCCTTCACCGGGTGAGCCCTCCAGAAGCAAGCTTGAGAGTCAGTAAAGACACTAAAAATATCACAACTCACGCTTTCAAGAGAGCTCCCATAAAGATGTTGTATTTAGGGCTGCAACTAAGGTTTTTTTTTTATAATCGATTAGTTGGGCGTTTGTTTTGTTCGATTAAAAATTTGGATGAAAACTAAACACTTCTTAAATTCAATGTTTTACTTATAACAACAAAACCAATAAATCTATTATTCTTTATGTGCAAAAGTAAACTTGTACGAAAGCCACGTATAGCGTTCAATGATCTGGTGTGGGTCTGGCGGCCCTGGTCTGGGGTGGTGTGGGTCAAGGTTGCACTTGACGTGCAGAAGAAAAAAACACAATAAAATCGTCTACGTATGGTGTTTAGCTACCCTTTGTTGAAGAATAAGGTTTGTCTCACTATTGCACTAACGCCAGTGCTGTGGTTACGGTCGCTCCACAATCTGTCAAAGTGGACAGAATTGGACAGGTTTTTGCTCAATACATTAATAAAAAACAGGTGCTGTGAATTTATTGATTTCACTTGAGGCTGTTTATAACATCTACACCTACCTAATAAAAGCAAACGTGTATTGCATTAATACAAAAAAATCTATATCTACATTACACCTGGTGTTTTCATTTACAAACATGTTTGTTCTTTGATTATTTTAATTTTTCTGTTGTTTATAAAAATACATACGCACACAAATTCGTAGTTTAAATGCGCTAATTAATATACGTACATTTATTTTAAATGAATTGTCCTTTTAAAAACGTTGAAGCAAAAAAAGCCATATTTACTGATTAATACCAGAAGCATGCGCAAACCAACTTTCTTGATAGTGCAGATTGTGGAGCCTCAGTGCAACCAATCGATAGCTTAATTTGCTGACAATGAGTTTCTTTATCGATAATTATTGAATAGTCATTGCAACCCCAGTTTTATTTCATACAACACCCCTCCAAATCACACAAAACTCTTCTCCTGGCTGCAGGAAAGCACTCGACCCACTCTGAATATCACGCTTCGCTGAACGAGAGCGAAAAGAGCATCCGCTAGCCTCCTCTAGACGCACATTTCTTCTTTTTTCTCGCAGGAGTCCGACACTACACTTCTCCTTCCTGAACGTGGAAAAACACAGCCAGTGGATGGCGGCGGTGCTGGAGTACGCTCAGGACGCCATGCAGATCGACACGGACGAGGACGATACGAGCGCTCGAAGGGTGGACTACACAGGCTACGTGCTAGCCCTCAACGGCCACAAGAAGTACCTCTGCCTGTTCAAGCCGGTCTACACGGGGGAAGATCCGGAGGGAAAACAGGAAGAGGAAGGTGGAAGCACGCGCTCTAGGAAGGGCATGACGCGGTCTCGATCCACGACTCTGCAGATCCACCACAAGCTGGATCGACTGGCGCTCTGGATGGAGCGGCTGATGGAGGGAACGCTGCCTCGCTACTACGTCCCAGCCTGGCCCGGACTGGACAAGATCACGCACAGCAAGTAAAGCTGCACCGAAGATAGCGGGCTAATAGTGTCGCGCTGCATTAAAACAGGCGTGTTGCCTCTCAGAGCGCATGCGACTGCATGGTGATGGAGACGTATGGAATAAAAGTGGGGTCAAAAGGTTTTGAGAGACCGCAAATGAAAAAGTTTTAAGAAAATGTAAATGAGAAGTGTTTGCAATTATTTGTTAACAAACGTGAGCATTTAGTCTGTGTGTCATCTTTATCGTCCAAGCGCAAAAACAGCGCATCGTTGCTCTGCCAGTGTTCCATCAGTTTTGTCTACCCATATTTTTTTACTGCCACGTCATTGTGTGTTATTTTGCGTTATTTTCCTCATTCTTATAACCATGCCCGTTATTTTCTCCTGCCGTTTCTCGAAAAATGTAAGTTTTCGACTATTTATCTCTTTACCTTTTCTTTCATGACCTCCACATCAAAACCATATACTTTAATCAATACATTGACATTTTACAGCATGGAAGGAAGGTTTAAATTCCTTTATGAACTCTTGTTTCCTGAAATGTACCCGTCTGGGTACACAAAGTGCAATAAACAATCCTTCCGACGATATAAATAGATAAATCTCATGGGCTATTTTCACTGTAATATCCTGCTAAAGTCTCTCTTATTGAGAGATTGATCAGAGTAGTTAAATCTCACTGTCTATTTTTTATTGAAATCACACAAACAGCGTTTTCAACCATGACCGTGAAATCGCGCTGTTTTGTCCGTCCGCTAAATCAGAACTTCTCAGTTTAACCAAAATGACTAAAAGGACAAAATCATTTATCGTCATACATCGATATATGCAGCAGAATGCGAAAGGAAATGTCGATAGGGTAGGAAAAAACAACAGACAAATCCATCATTTTTTTGCTTCGTCTGGAAAAAATTATTTCAATTAAATTAAATTACCGGCTCGTCTCTGGCTGATGACGTAGCTTCGTGGGCGGGCTATTGCCTTAGCCCCCCCCTCTGTTGCAAACAGGGTCAAAACTTCAAACTCGCAAAAAGAAAAAGCGCAAGCAAAAAACTGAATCGCAAACGCAAAAGTCGACTGAAACGCTGATAAAAATGTGTTGCAAATGTTGAATGGCTGAGTTCTTAATTTCCGTTTGCAAAACTGCTTTTCGCATTTACATCCTCTCAAAACTTCTTTTTGCGTTCGCGTTTTCATTTGCATTCTCTCAAAACAGTTTGACCCCACTTTTACGCCATAGAGACGAGGATCCAAGTGAAAATATACTTAAAGGTTCCGTATGCAATGCTGGCGTTTTGAGATTTTTAATCGGCAAAATGAAAAGCTATTTAGAGCAAAACACCTGATCAAAACACTTCCAAATCTTAACTATACTCACTGGAACGCTTGCACATAAACAGACAACTCGCATTTCTGCAGGCTTTCACTCATCAAAAGGCTCTGGCTATACTTAAACAAGAGAAAAAATAAGTAAAATATTTTTAGCACGATATGATTGGAGACCAAAAACTATTTTTAGGACATGCAAAAAAACAAACAAAATAAATCACGTTTTCAATGACAGCAACTATAAGCATAAAGGCCATTGCACATTAGGCACAATTCGCTCCCTAAACCAGAGGTCTCAAAGTCAATTCCTGGAGGGCCGCAGCCCCTGCAGGTTTTTGTTTCAACCCTGTTTCAAGCGAAACCCAGAGGAGCTTAGTCAGTGGAATCAGGTGTGTTCGGTAAAACTTTGCAGGGCTGCAGCCCTCCAGTTTGAGACCCCTGCCCTACACAATAATATTATTCTAAACGATAACATTTCGGAAGGGAAAGAGAGGAGCGAGAGAAAGAAAGAGAGGAGAGAGAAGAAGAGAGGGGGGAGAGAGAGAGCGAGAGGAAAGAGGAGAGAGAGAGGGGAAAGATGGAGGGGAGAGACGAGAGAAAGAAAGAGAGAGGGGAGAGAGAAGGTAAAGATGGAGGGGGGAGTGAGAGCGAGAGAAAGAGAAAGAAAGATGGAGAGGAGAGAGAAGGTAAAGATGGAGGGGGAATAGAGAAGGGAAAGATGGAGGAGAGAGTTAGAAGGGAGAGGAGAAGGAAAGATGGAGGGGGGAGAAAGAAGGGAAAGAGAGAGGGAGAGAGAGAAGGTAAAGAGAGGGAGAGAAAGAAAGAGAGGGGGAAGAGGAGAGGAGAGAGAAGGTAAGATGGAGGGGGAGAGAGAAGGAAAGAGAGGAGGAGAGAGAGAGAAAGAAGTGAGAGGGGAGAAAAGAGAGAGAGGCAAGAGAGAGAGGTGAGGAGGGGAGAGAGAAGGTAAAGATGAGGGAGAGAGGAAAGGGGCGGTTTCGAGTAAAGGAGAGAAAGAAAATAGGGAGAGAGGAAGGAAAGATGGGGGGGAGAGAGAAGGTAAAGAGGGAAAACGAGAGAAAGAAGAGAGGAGGGCGAGAGAGAAGGTAAGAGGAGGGGGGGGAGAAAGAAGGGAAGAGGAGAAGAGAGGGGAGAGAGAGAAGGGAAGAGAAGAGAGGGAGAGAAAGAAAGAGAGGGAAAGGGGAGAGAGAAGGTAAAGATGGAGGGGGAGAGAGGGAGAGAAAGAAAGAGAGGGAGAGAGAGAAGGTAAAGATGGAGGGGGAGAGAGAGGGAGAAAAAGAGAGGGGAGAGAGAGAAGGGAAAGAGAGAGGGCATACGTGAATAGGAGGAGGAGAAAAATGGGAAAAAGAGAGAAGCAGAGAAGGAAAAGAGGGAGAAAGGAGGGAAACAGCAGGAAGTGAGAGAGGGGGCGTGAAACGGAGAAAAAGAGGCAAAAAGAAAGGAAAGAGAGAGGAGATATGAGGAAGTGAGAGAGTGGGAGGGACGTGAAAGGGAGAAAGAGGGAGAAAAAAGGGAAAGAGAGAGAGAGGGGGAGAGAAGGGAAAGTGGGAGAGAGGAGGGAAAGAAGGGGAGACAGCGAAGGAGATAGGGAGAAAGAAGAGAAAGACAGACAGAGAGAAGAGAGATTAAGAAGAGAGAGAGATTGCTGATTGTTGTACTTGTGAATAAATGAATGGAGCCCCTCAGACTCACACTCAGATGTTCTCTGAAGCTCCTCTCCTCTACAGAGCAGGATGTGAACAGCACCATCAACTCCTCAAACTGTCCCAAGAACGTTCTACAGTACGTAAGGTCCGGAGGCGATCACAGTAGAGCTTCAGGTCCTGCAACAAACACTGAACCCTCCAGATTCCTCCTCGGTGCTAATAAAGAATGAACTCAAAATCTGAGGAATCTCATTTTTATTTATCAGAGGGAGTGTGCAGGAAGAAGTTGAGAGGGTTGATGGACATGATGGACAAGCAATGAGAGAACGAGTGTGGCAGCAGCAGCAGGTTTGCTCCGGTCTTGTCGTCCCGTGCCTCTCCCGGAGCGCTCGCGATTAGTTCCGCACCATTCTCAGAGCGGACGTCCTCACGCGAGTGCACCCCGGGTTTGAAAGCGGTCAGATAGGCGCGGGAGACGCGTTCTGTCTTCGTGTTTAGCGCTTGGCCTGAACGTCCTGTTAGGCTTTAGTGAGTTATTCATTAACCTTTTTGCAAATACACGCAATCCTTGTGTTTAAAAAGGGAATATTTTTCTTTTGTCATCAACCATTTGCATCGCTGCCGATGTGCAAAGGCCTTAGATCTTTTCCTTCATTTCCTTAAAATCATTAAAATCTAAATTACACCACGTATGCATACCACTCTGGCTTGAGACATGCCAACGAGTGTAATCAGGTGTGTTTCATGGTGGTTGAAAGGCTCTTGCCCTAGTTGTTTCCGTTTCCTCGTGACAATACTGTGATTTTTTTATTGAGTGTAACTCGATGCAATAGTTTTAATCACCTTGAAAATGAAGTAATAGTTGGGTGGTTTTTAGCTCACAATACCCAACAATAAATAAATTAAAGTCAATACCAATGTTAAACATAGAATACTATATTTTTATCTGCTAAATGCTTGTTGCATCCTGTAAAAGACTAAATTAAACAGAAAATATATAAGCAATAAGAAAAAAAAAAACCTTTTAGAAGAGCTAAATTACAATCACACTAAATTAGTTAAAAAGTTTTTTTTGAAAATTCAAAAACGTGATTTCAATGCTCTCAAATAGATTGTGTGCGAATAATAAAGCCTTAAAGACGTAATTTATCTGTTTCAATGAAATGCTTAAACAAAACGTGCTAATATTTAATTTCAAACAACTATTTGTTGTTTTTGCTTTCTTATTTAAAAAAAAAAAAACTGTGACACCGATAAACTGTAAGCAATAAAATATGGAAACATACATATTTACATATTTTCTAATCATGTTGAGTAGAAAAACAACAATACAATATGAAACATTAAATCATTTTAAATATAAAACAAATAGTTTAGTCCCTCGCCAAAACAAAAATGTAAATAAAGATATTATTGAAGGGATTTAAATGCAAAAATGTATTTATTCTTCAAAAAAAACACATCGCAGAGTCTCCTGCATACACTACCTTCACAAACATCAGTGCTGCCCCCTAGCGGTTAGAAGATGTTCCACGCATGAAAACACATTAAACTGGATTTCAATAGCTGTAAAGGGTACTAATACTAGATTTGAATTGTTGATGTCTTCTTGTGTTTTTAACACAACTTGGTTTAAAATCACTGCAGATGAGAAAACGATCAGAAGAGCGTCAGGAGTTAAAACACTTTTCCTCTGGTTAATCCTCAGCATTCTCTGAGTGCACCACATTACTCTTGTAAATCCCGAACGAGGGTCAGTCATCGCTCCTAATCACCAGAGCCGACTTCAGTCTAACGTCTACATTAGCTCTAAATGAAGGAAACTAAAGGTTTGCAACGTAAAACTGTTTAAAACCATTTAAATGACAGTCGGGTAGGGTTGGGCGATGTTGCCCAATTTGGAATCGGCGATGTCTAAAGAGTTATATTGCATAATTAATTCATAACAAATTAATTACTTGAAGCCTGACGGCATCATCTTTGTTTTAGCAATACCAAAAACATAAAATAAATAAATATAAGTTACACTAAAAACACCATCCGTCAATCACTTTGTCAGCGGGACTCTGGCATGCACCGAGAGTGATCCGTGTCACTATAATGGCGTCGCGGATTTTGGTTGGTAAAAACCGAGCACATTCACCTATCAGGCAACACTTCGGCTTTAGACCGAGCGAAAGAGGACCGCCACGAGACACGTCTGAAGTGGTTTGGAGAGTAGAGCAGATGGAAGGCAAATATCAATCACTCCACCTTGAGTATGAGGCGCAAAGCAGGCTTGCTTGATCCAAGATACAGAGGAAATCACATGAAACCACCACAAACTCACGTTAAACTGGTTGCTGAAATGGCGAGTCAGTCTCCCGGAGTGAGAGAAGACCCCGAGCACCGCCGACGCCAACTCAACATCGCAATGTCTATCGATGGCACCATCTATCGAGCCAAGCCTACAGTCTGATACATGATAGTAGCTTGCACCTTTGGCTACATATGTCCGATCAAAAAACAAGAAAAATGTCTATACCTGACACGGGCAAATTGTGGCCTGTTGGGTTTACCTGAAACTCACCCTGTCATGCCCACATTTCTCCAATAGATGGCACACTTTAGCTACATTCAACGTGTTTGGATACTTTCATCTGTTCTTCTCTCATGAAATTTTCGTGAGAAAATTATCTTAATGAAGTGTGAAGTTTTCAATATAACAAAATATTTTTTCAGTGAAGTCTAAGGGCTGTATGCCACAAACCCCAAGAACTGTTTTTAAAGAGTACTATATCAGCAGCCACTTTGCTTCGAAGCAAATCAATTACGCATCGTAGGAAAGTGCGGAAACGGCTCAAAGGTTAGCAGCAAACTTATAAACTCAGCTACTTTTTTCACTGGTAAACTAAAAGTGTCGAGCACCAAATTAAACTTTTTTGCTGTCATTTAAACTAACTTCAGGTGTTTTATGTCGGGTGCATCGCATAGAACTGTGACTCGCTGGTGGAAGTGAGTGATGAAGTCCAAATAAACAAAAAAGCTTAATCCTTCGCGTTATATTCATTAGCACTGGATGAAAGCAATGAGAAAAAAAAAACATAGCTCAGATCTTAATTTTCACCTGAGGGATTAATGATGGTTTTTCATGGAAGCCCATTACGGCAGGGTAAAAATGTATAATATTTTTAAATTAAGATTTCATCTTGAAAAGTAATTTTTTTTCATTTTTTACCTCAAATCTTCGACTTTCGGAGTCAAAATTTAGATTTTTCAAAATATTTTTAAAGTACAAATGTCTAGATAAAAAGCGTGTTCATGTAGTTAGCATGTGATTGGAATCCAGCTGTTCAGCAAGTTAAAATTATCTTGAAAAGTCAACTTTTTGATTTCAAAATTCATTCATTCATTCATTCATCTTCATGTCGGCTTTATTCCCTTTCGGGGTCGCCACAGCGGAATGAACCGCCAACTCACTGGCATATGTTTTACGCAGCGGATGCCCTTCCCTGCCGCAACCCATCGCTGGGAAACATTCACACACACATTCACACGTTAACACTATGGGCAATTGTTCTTATTCAATTCACTTATTCCGCATGTCTTTGGACTTGTGGGGAAACCGGAGCACCCGGAGTAAACCCACGCGATCACGAGGAGAACATGAGAACTCCACACAGAAATGTCACCTGCCCCAGCCGAGGCTCGAACCAGCGACCTTCTTGCTGTGAGACGACCGTGCTACCCACTGCGCCACCGTGACGCCTGATTTCAAAATTTTGACTTCCAAAGTCTCTGCTCTTTTTATTTATTTTTTTGTAACAAAACAAAGTGTTCAACAACACTGTTAACTGCTGTGTTTATTCAACTGAAATATAACACATCAATCCTTCGTTTCATTTGTCCTATATATATATACATAACCATGTGACCATGAGAAGCGAATTGGAACACATTTGTAAAACCAACTCAACCGAGCTCTACCGTCAAAAACAAACCTGCGATTGAAACCGTGATTAGTTCAGTGTTTATTCTGTAATGTGGCATCGACACGCATCCATACTGAAAACTACAATCAGCACAAACAAAAAAAGAGCTTGAAAGAAAGATGAAGCGCTTCCACTGTGGTGTGCAAAGATCTTCTAAGCAGCTCTTAGAGGAACACGTCTTTGCACCAGTGTTTGGCTCTGTTCGTTAAATTATGCACAAAGAGACGTGGAGGATTGCAATCCACCTCGTGAAGTAGTCTTCCGTTAGAATTAGGACTTTATTCACACTGTGTTCTACGTACATTCATCCAAACTGATGCATTTAATCTGCTAATCAGGGAACTGGTGAGTATCTTGATTTCAGAGAGCGAACCAGATTTACTGAGCAGCGTTTCGTGTGTTGTGTGTTCACTGTGTAATCCATGGAGCTGTCTTTCAAAATACGTTCCAGAATAAATGAAACAGACGTGAATATTTAATGCCTCTGTTTTCTTCATCATCGTGATGTGTGTTTTGTTGATGAACATATCAATGCTGAATCTGTTTGGTAGCCGCCGTACAGTTACCTGAAGTCTTGATCTGAGTGATATTCAGTAATACTTGACATTCGGAAGCACGCAGAGCATCTCGAACAGCAGGTTGGCTCCGAGCAGAGCTGTGTTTCCTGTGAACAAACCAAAAAAAAAAAAGAGCATTACTTAAAGTTGGGATGCACCGATACCACTTTTTTTGGCAAACGAGTACGAGTGCTTGCACGATACTTAATAAAAACACGATTTCTCAAATATTGATGAACCGTCATACGCTCTCTGCAGATCGACTTCCATCTACTGCATATTTATGCGCTTTTAACAGATTCACATTGGCCGATACGGTACAAAAAAATCCCAGATTTTTTTTTCACAAAAAGTCTGATTGACAATTTAAAAAGATTTTTCCCCCCTACTTAAAATATATGTGGCAATAACTATTAAATTGTTTAAACGTAGTTTTAACTTCTGTTCTTAGATTTTGAAAGAAAACAAAAAGACATTGTTCCGTTGAAATTAAGAACACTGAAACGGCTGAAAATATGCTCTGAGATTTTAGCTTCAATGCTTTAGTGTGGCACGATTTAAGGGTTAAAAAACGGCGCCGGTCCACAAGTTCAGTTCTTAATTTCAAGCGTAAAATGTGCGAGTCTGGAAGATTCCCGACACTGACATTTTGAGAATTTCTTAACTAAACGTTTAAGATCTGAGCAAATATATTATCGAACACTTGTTTTCCTCACTCTGCAATAACAATAACACTTGCTGCTCCTGAAGCTTTAAGAGAAACTTTTTCATGGGCTTGGAGCATGGATTTTTCAGGATAAAACGTGAAAAAAAGAGCATTAAAAGAGTAAAATGGTTTGTTCTCAAGCATGGCCTCATGTGGAATTGTTTTAGTTCCATGTATAAATCCTGAGCATTATAGTTTAAAAAATATCTTTCTAAAACAGAGTATGGAGTACCAGCTTTCAATGTAATTGTCTTTATATTTATTTATTTACTATTAAATTACAAGAATAAACTAATTGCAGTATAAACTGTTGTGGTTCCTTATACAAAATAATAAAAACAAATCAAGCAACTATGAAGAGTGCTTTTTCTTATTCTATGATTTAGACATTCATGTCATATAAAATCTAGTTTTCTACGGGTCAGCTTGAATTAAATGAAAAGGTGAACAAAATTCAGGTTTAGGGTTCTCTGACTGTGATCAGCGTCTCTGTGTTCACTCGTTATTGGCTGAGCGTCTCATACGCCGTCATAATTCTGCTTCTGCCACCGAGACCAGGCGCCGCGGCGGGGCTTAAGAGTATGAACGGCTCAAGGAACCAATCAAACAAGAGTCCCTAAACAATCAGGTCAAATTATATATATATTAAAAGACAATGAAACAGCTTTTGACCTTGGAACCGAGTCGTCCTGTTGTTGGAGACTCCAAAAAAACTTTCATTAAAAGGTTTAAAAGTTCATTGACCGGTTGAGAGGTTACCTGTGGTGTCGTACGGCGGAGAAACCTCGACGAGATCACATCCAACCAGACTGAGACCTCGACAGCCTCTGATGATCTCCAGACCCTGGAAGTCAGGATACATTTTATATTTAGACTTGGGATGCACTGATACCACTTTTTTGGAAAACGAGGGCTTGCATTTGAGTACTCGCCGATACCGATACTTAATAAAAACATGATTTACATTTACAGGTAACAGCTTTAGTCATATAATTAAAAAAACAAACAAACAAGGGACTAGTTTAAAAGTAAGACCATTTATTATTTACAATGAAAAGCATGTTGTGTGCAACATATAACGAAATAAATCATTATAAAAATATATATAATCTTAACTCTCATAATGAAGGCCTGCTGGTGTGTGTGTTACGGCTCGTTGTGGCTGAAGCTCTGGAGGTGAGGCTCATTAGCGACGCGGGGCTAACGCTGCTTCTGCAAACCTCCGTGGAGAAACTAAACGCAGACGAGGTTTGCAGCAGGCTGAGGAGAATTATGAGTCGTGTAGTTTCGGCAGCTCCGTGTCAGTCGTGTAGCGGCGGCTCAGGACGTCGTATCTGGACTCAGAAGATGGAGGAGACGCAGGAACCTCACATTTTCTAGCTCCGGGAGCGGCTGCTCACTCACAGCAATGTACTCGATGATTGCTGGAGTTATTTTCACAGCACGCGGATCGTCTCGGGCATTTTCTCTCGTCTAGCAAGAGTTCGCTGCAGCGTGGGTGGTGTGGTTTTGAAGCGTGGCTAAACTCTTTGTACTTTTTGTCGAGTTGGGATTTTAGGTGCTTGATCTAATGACTCTTTGATAATTGACTCTAATGACTTGCAGTTCAAAAACAACTTGCAGTCCGCCTTTGTTTTGTCGTCTTCGGTCACGTTGAAGTAGTTCCACATGCTGACGCGTCTCTCCTTGTCTTCTCCGCGCTCGGAGCTGCAGCCGGGGTGTGGGGGCGGGGCCTGTGATTACCCCTTACACGCCACTCTAACACAGACGTCTCTCAGACGCTGGTATCGGGGGACTTTTAACGAGTACGAGTACTTCAGAAAATGTGTTCTCGAAGGCTGAAATTGGTATCGCTGCATCCCTAATTTAGACGATTAGCAGACACTTCCTCATTGTCATCTACTTTCTTTGTAATGCATTTTTTAACAACATTGTTTATTGAACCAAAATCATTGCTCATGGTTACAACCACAGAGCGTTAAACTCACATTCCCCTGATGGATAGAAAGAACACTTGGGCCAAATGTGGCTGAGAGCTGCTCCCTCTGGCTAAGATGGGGCATTGTCTAATTAGGTTTGGGTCACCATATAGTTTTTCCATATTTTAAATATTTGGTTCAATGTCAATTTCGAGGTATACGATCCAGATAAATAATAACACATATGAGCCAAGTTGAGCTGGACAGACACTGAGACATTTGAGCGGATTGTTAAGCCTACTTTTAGAGATCTGCGTCGAGTTCCTGCTACTCGTGTGTCGCTCAGCAGAGACACAGAGAATATTTTAACCTAGAAAATGACTATTTTGTCTCAGTAACTGAAAATAATTTTTTTTTACTATTTAAATTCCTAAACTCAAAATAATTAAAAGAAAAATATGTTACTATTTTGACTCATTAACTCTAAACGATGAGAAAATATGTGACTATTTTGTGACAAGTAAATCAAATTAATCTGAAAATATGTTAATATTTTGACAAAGTAACTCAAAATAATGAGGAAAATATGTGACTCAAAAAGATTGAAACTTCAATTACTTGGTTAAACAGACAAATACATCATTTTTCAGCTTGTGTCTTTTCATTAGCATTATAGAAATCAATACCAGTTTTGCACAAAATGAACGCTGCTCAATGTTGCGAATTACCTAAAGAGAGACACCATGGTTTGCATTAAATATAGAATTTGCGAATATTCCTGAAATTTCAAAACGTCTTTTTCATAAGAAATACTTTTCTATTTTGTATTCATGTTCCGGTGTTGAGGTCATTAAGTCAGAAAGCCACAAAATGTGATGAAATAAAAAAAATGGAAAAGATTGTGCTCTTGTAGTCAAAAAGACTTCAGTGATGTCACTTCCTGATGTCTACGCCATTATAGATTGCAATTGTTGAGGTGGAAGCATTTGTGTAGCGGGGTTACTCTGGAACATTTAAATGAATAATTAAGTATTAATGAAACATGAATAAACAACAACATAATAAAAGAGCACATTTAGATGTTCATAATGATATCAAAATGTTAATTTGTTTTGTTTCAAAAGGAAATTTCAACCAAAGCCTTGAGAGACATGATAAAAAAAACGGTGTTCATTAAAAAAAACTATTATTCCTCATAAAATTATACAATTTAGTTCAGTTTCTTCAGTATTCAAAGTATACATAAAGCTGTAGAAAAATAAAGTGTGATTATGCAAAATAAAAAAATACACTCCAAAAGAGGTGTGGCATCCCCCCGAAAGACTCTCAAAACTTATGGTTCTTTTGCCCTTTATTTTCCTTACAAACTCCTTGGTTAGTTACAAAAGTCACCACCATAAGAGCTGTATGCTAGCTCGGTGGGTGCTAACCGTTCTGAAGTTAAAACAATCCCAGTCCTTATATGGGTGCACCTTTCCATCCATCACCAGAGCGCACCTTCAAAATAAGAGTCCCCATTGTTCTTATCAAGAGAAGAAAAAACCACCCATTACGTGAGTATTTACAAGAGGTGTCATTTTCATATAACGAACGCACACCTGGATGGGCGTGAGACCAGCGATCTCCGGCGTTCCTGTTCCCGGAGCGAAAGCAGGATCCAGACTGTCGATGTCGAAGCTCAGATAGACCGGACCGCTCCCCATCTGCGAGCGCACCTCCTCCATGAGAGGGACCAGAGACTTGTGCCAGCACTCCACAGCCTCCACCACACGAAAGCCCTGCACGCAGACTCTGAGGCATCACCTCCATCCAACAATCCAAAACTCCAGTCCGAATGAGAGATACCTGCGCACGGCTCCACTCGTAGCTATCCGGAGAGTATCCGGAGCCCCGGAGGCCGATCTGGATGACCCTATTGCAGTCCAGCAGACCTTCATCCACACAGCGCCTGAACGGCGTCCCGTGTCCGATCTTCTCCCCCAGGATCATATCGCTGGTGTCTGCATGAGCATCCACATGGATGAGCCCCACCGGACCATGTCTGACTCGCAGATACAATAACAATTAGATAAACTTAATTCAAGAAGTAGCCTAAATTTAGAAAATGAAAGGGTGTGGATCTTTTGCAAATGTTTTGTTTACTTTTATGGAGATGAAATTATGCGAATGATGCAATATTAACCTTTAAAATTGTGATTAAATCTGCCGTCGCTACATACGGACTGCTCTGTTGTGGAATGCACTGCTCCGTCATCGATACGGACTGCTCCATCGTCGCATATGGTGCTCTGTCATCGCATGCACCGCTCTGTCCTCTCTACAGACTGCTCTGTCGTCGCATGCACTGTTATTTTGTTACTACGGACTGTTCCGTCGTTGCTACAGACTGCTCCGTTGTCGCAAGCACTGCTCTTTTGTTACTACAGACTTTTCCGTTGTCGCAAGCACTACCCTTTTGTTACTACGGACTGTTCCGTAGTCGCTTCAGACTTCTCAGTCATTGCTACAGACCGCCAGTCGCATGCACTGCTTCATCCTCTCTACGGACGGCTCCGTCGTCGCATGCACTGCTCTTTTGTTACTACGGACTGTTCCGCCGTCGCTACAGACTGCTCTGTCGTCGCATGCACTGTTCCATCGTCACATGCACTGCTCCGTCCTCTCTACAGACTGCTCAGTCATTGCTACAGACTGCTCCGTCGTCGCATGCACTGCTCTTTTGTTACTATGGACTGTTCTGTCATCGCTACAGACTGCTCTGTCTTCGCATGCACTGTTCCGTCCTCTCTACAGACTGCTCCGTTGTCGCATGCACTGCTCTTTTGTTACTACGGACTGTTCCATCGTCGCATGCACTGCTCTTTTGTTACTAGGGACTGTTCTGTCATCGCATGCACTGCTCTTTTGTTACTAGGGACTGTTCTGTCATCGCATGCACTGCTCTTTTGTTACTAGGGACTGTTCTGTCGTCGCATGCACTGCTCTTTTGTTACTACGGACGGTTCCGTCATTGCTACAGACTGCTCTGTCGTCGCATGCACTGTTCCGTCCTCTCTACGGACTGCTCAGTCGTTGCTACAGACTGCTCCGTCGTCGCATGCACTGCTCTCGTTACTACGGACTGTTTGTCATTGCTACAGACTGCTCTGTCGTCGCATGCACTGCTCCGTCCTCTCTACGGACTTCTCCGTCGTTGCATGCACTGTTCCGTCCTCTCTACGGACTGCTCCGTCGTCGCATGCACTGTTCTGTTTGTCGCATGCACTGCTCTTGCATGCCGCTACATGACTGCTTCTGCAGCGCTCCGTACGTCGCTACGGGCGGCTCCGTCGTTCGCTACGGATGGCTCTGTGATACTGTGTTTATTTCTTACAGTGTATTGATGGAGAGGAGTTGAAAGCAACTTGCCTTAACAGATCACAGGAGAAATCTAAGAGAAACGCAGCTGTTTCTTAAGATTTGTGATAACGAGATTTCGAGCGTTGATCAGATATTTTCATGAACTCTGGTTCAAACCATGACAGACGATTCTCCTTGCTGCACCTATCAGAACAGTGAGCTGTAAGAAAGAATCTAAACAGGTCGTCAAGATTTGTGACGGGATTTTTGGGATTGTGTTTTAACAAGTTAGCAGTGTTCACAAAAAAGCGCTCCTGGTAAGATTAATATTGTTAAGTTAACATAAAGTTATCTTGGTGCTCTGGCAGCTGAGATTAACTGCATTCAAATCCTGTTAGGATTCTCCTTGTTAGGACCCAGAGATGGGTTTAGTTCTGAGTAATTGTGTTTTGCATCTGGAGTTAGCATTCATCGGTTGAATACACAGCAGGCTTGCTAATGTCAGCTACTCCGCTAATCAACGTTAAGGGGCTGGAGTTACCACCTCAGGGGGAGGTCTTAAGGTGTCTGCACACCAAGCGTGGATCATCCTGCAAGAGCAAATGATAATTATTTAAAGGCGTGATAAGGCACCCCGTGGAGCTGAGGATCCGGACCATGCGGCGCAAGAGAAGTGAATGTTGCTGAGTGATTGACGAGAGTGACGAGGCGTGCTAACCCGGACTGTTTGATTTTTATCGAGCGGAAAAATTTTCAACAACGAAGGGGGAAAAAAATATTAGCACTGCTTGTGAGAACTGTATGATTCGACATTGTCGTATTATCTTCATAGAAACATAAAGGACCTGGCTTGGAGGTTGCTGAATCTGGTAAGTTACAATTTTTTTTATTCATCAACTTGAGTATTCATATTGCGCTAATGTTTGCAAAAGCTTAACATGCTAGTTAATTTATTTACCAGAGGAAGTGTACAAGAATTGATGAGGAACAAGTTTTGAAGGAGAGGAGAAAGGAATTGGACTGGAAGATGGAGGTATGCTCCGGTCCTGTCCTTCCTAGATTAGTTCCATCCCTGACAAGCTCACACCTAGATCCACATTGTTCTCGTAAGCGAAGAGAGTGGATGTCTTTATGCGAGTGAAATCTGGGTTTGAAAGCATTCTGACAGGTGCAGCTCAGTATCCAGTTCGCTTGTTTGTCACTTAGTGTGAAGGCCACATTAAAAAGTTCTCGTGATGTAATAAATCCCTGTTTCAGAGCTCATAACTTCTCGTCGCTGGCTGTAAGATTATTTCAATTATTTAAACACCAAAGATCTTTGAGTACTGAAACTGCAAATGTTTTATTATTGCTTCAGCTGTTGTAAGTGAAAATATCAGGCACGTTTTGTTTTTTTTAGTTCATCCACCCTTTTAAATTATGAATTTATTCCTATTGGGTTTTCTTGAGAACTGAGTCGAATGACAGTCACGGCCAAATGATCCAAAGTCAGCCGCTTCTACAAAGAGAGTGATTGCGCCTACCTCTCAGCAACAGCTTGAAGAATGGGGTAAGCAATCGTGTGATCTCCTCCTAAAAGTGTAACACAAGAAGACAAAACCAATTAGCATTTTATGCAAAACTATTTGT
The DNA here is from genome assembly GCA_900490495.1 of Danionella dracula. Lineage (NCBI taxonomy): Eukaryota > Metazoa > Chordata > Actinopteri > Cypriniformes > Danionidae > Danionella > Danionella dracula. The sequence goes on from UELW01000689.1 coordinate 105,623, forward strand.
GTTTTGTGAAAAATGCTAAAAGCAAAAGACCCAATGCATAATTCAGCGGTTCACCAAATACTGTTTCAGTGCCATTTGTTTTTTGGGAGATCTTGTATCCTTATTGTGAGGTAGAGTATGGATCTAACGAATTATCACACAGTGGGACACAGCAACGTGACACCTTCATATCGGAGGAACTTAGAGTTTTAATGAATTAAGGCCTTTATTGGTCACTATACCAATATACATGCAGCGAAATTTAACCTCCCGGATCCTACAAACATCACAGTACAATACAATACAGGGGAAGACCGGTCCTTGGAGAGTTAGCATATAGGAGAGAAGGGGATAAATCAGGAGATAAAAAGCCCAAACATTGAACACTGACTAGACAGAACATCGCAACAGGGGGAAAGAAGTCCAGTATGAGCGCAGCCATCCTTTCCCTGCAGCTGCAAAACAGAGCTGGATGCAGAACCGTCCTCCCACACCGGGGGGGGGGGGCCACACGAAGGCGTTGTCCTTGAGGAGGAATTCAGATCTTCTCGCTGTCTTGTTCTCAGGGCGAAGTTGTTTTGGCTCCATCGGCCTTGCCAAGGCGTAGAATTGCTGCTTGCATTGGGTCAACATCTGCCAATTTACAGACATTTTTTGTACATGACTGGTCTCCATTCTGGTCAAAATCTGCTGCATAGCTGCTTCTCTACTCCCTATGTTATTCAGCTTACAGTCAAAAACCACAGTATGTGATCAATAACCTTCAAGAAGCAGTATTTATCATAAACTGTACCCCACGTTACTCCCACTGCTGGGTTGTTCTTGTTGGCACACAGACATTCCACACATTTGTGATGAAAACCTTTGATAAGCAAAAAAAAACAAACTTTTAGTCCAGGGGCATCCAAAAACACTTTCTTTTCAATGTTTATCAGCAATGTTCTGCTACAGATCACTTCTGGGTCAGTCAGCAGTAGATTTTTCATTAAGATGAGCGCTTCATCTGATTGGTTAGTGGGCGTGGCTATGACCATCGAGCCATTTTGAGCTCCCAGAAAAAAGAAAATAGGATTACACAAACCTACATGAATCTGAATATGATGCAAGGTAAATTTTTTGAGGAAACAACACCTTTAACGTAAACATTATGACCCTTTTATAAGCTTGAATAATTTTACATTTACGCTGCACTACTGTCGGCGAGATCAGTTTTGGAAAATTAACATTTCATTACATTTCTTGGATACTGCACCTTTAAAAGGACACATAATAAAATAAAATACAAACATATTTGCCATTTTCTCCTTTAAACTACTTCCAACCATATTGAATTTCTTTCTTTTATAGTGATTCAAATACAGTCTAAAACTCGACAGAAACTCAAAGGTTTTGGAGAACAAACGCATGTGTGCCGAGTTCCTCCCTCAGAGAGACTTCTCAGCTCCACGGTTTGACCGATTAGGAGAAGCTCACCCAGGGTTAGGGGGACGCATCCCGTGGCCACTATTTTCTGGTAAGCCTCTCGTATCCTCCTGCAGCTGTCCTTCAGGTCGAAGAGGTTGACGTTAACGTCCCCGAGATCCGCCACCTTGATGGATTCATACGGAGCTGCTCGCGTCCAGCCGCTGTAAAGTCTGATCATCGCCGACTCTGCCCGGATGTGCCTCGGGCCAAACCTGCAGAGGTCAAAGATGGACTTTAAAAGGAGCTACTGCTGGACATGATGATTAAAAATAGAGCAAATAACTGCAAATGTGTGTAGAACTTCCAGAGGAGAAAATTGGTGAATCCATTTTTATGTCAAAACAGAATAACTTTGGAGCTGAAACAACACATTTCCACCCCTGGCTCCGAGACAGGTTTTTATTTTTATTCAGATTGCTAGTTTTGATCTTCATGAACACACTATTTCAAGTGCATAATTAATTCAAGTGTGGTTTCTTGAGTGGCAGATGATTAACAGTTCTTCAGCTTGGCACATGTGGTCCTTTGGTTGTCTTCTCCATGATTTTCGGGAAGCGACTCACTTTCACAGCAGGCTGAAGTTCATTAGAAACCTACGGGTGACATTACAGACACCACGAATACGTTTTATACAGTCTATATTCCAGATCCTCCGCACAAAATAAAATCTATTGGGAGGGGCTAGTTATTAATCAAGCTGAGGTTGATTCATAGCTTTATGAAAAATTGTTGATCGCTGTAAATGCATTCCGTTTCAAGCCATTTAAATTCTATGCTCCAGTTATAACTTTTTTTTGCAGAAATACTTAACGGATAACTTCTAATATTTCGATAAATAAATAAAAATCATCAAACAATTCAATCACATGGAATTATAAAATAAGACAGTACCAAAATGTGAAGAAAAAACATGCTGTTTTTTTTCACTAATTGTTTTAGGATTTAGCTCTTTATTTATTTCATATTTTAAAAATAACTCTGAATGTAAACCATGGTAAAATCAAATAAACTCTGACACTTTCTGAAACAAAGGCGTTAAATCAACAAATCAAATCTTAACTTAAAGAAATATGTTTTCACTGCTACCTACATTTTTTTTTTAAGTATGACAGACTTTTTTCAGTTGATTTGACGACTTTACTTCTTTTACTCTGTTTTACATTGTATACGTAATTTAAGATTATTTTAAGTTAATACAAAATATTAAAAATATACGAAAAATGTCGTACTAACTTTACCACCGCACAGTACCTCCTCAAAGTTAAAATAAACAACTCAGACGGGTTAAATGTGCGATTCGGAGCACGCACTTCCACAACCCGAACAGCTCATCTGAGGCTCTGCGGGCCGCGTTACCGTGCACCGGGGCGGTTGCTGGTTCCCGTGTCGATCGGAACCCCGACGAACGCCGCGTTCAGCCCGTCTGCGGTCTCCTGAAACGGGAGCTTGCACATGGTCGCGATTCCTGCCACCCTCGCCACGAACTCCGCGCTCGGCGGAACGTTGAGGCTCTTCCCGGACATTAACCGGGAGCAGGACACGTGTGCTTGTTCCCGGGGAGCCGTTCCCCGGTTCTGGAGTCTTTGTGAAACCGTCCAAACCCGGGAACCTGCGAGCCCTCCGTGAGCGACCTTCAACACAGAAAACATGTTTAGCGTCGAATGAACGGGACTACAGAGACGTTAGCTGGAAGAAATTCGGTGTTAGTTCAGAGGGAACGCTAAAGATTCACGAAAATATCAAAGTTTTCGCAGATGAACTTCGCCCCTGGCGTGATGAGGAGGGGGGGGGGGGCACTGTGAGGGAACGTTAGAACACTCAATATTTAGTAGTAAATAAAGACATGCTGTATATCTCAAACTTTTTTGAAGATGCTGCATCCATTATATATGAAAGGTTCCCGTTTCCGCTCAAATGAATAAATAAATTAGGACTTTAAGCCGAATAAAAGGATGGCGGCTCTGGCTCCAGGTAACGTAAGCAACGGACGTTAAACAAAAAAAAAAGTTTTTGAATCTACTTAAAAGTTTCACAATTTTAAGCACTATTTAATATGCATTAGTTACAAATATAACCGTGTATAATGTTATAAAATCAATGTAAAAAATCTGTTTAGGCGCGCTATGTTTATCACGCATGCGCAACTCATGCGTTACTCATGGCTGACACTGTGAGGGAACGTTACAACACTCAATATTTAATAGTAAATAAAGACATACTGTATATCTCAAACTTTTTTGAAGATGCTGCATCCATTATATATGGAGGGTTCCCGTTTCCACTCAAAAAAATTAATAAATTAGGACTTTAAACCGAATAACAGGATGGCGGCTTTCCGGCTCCAGGTTACGTAAACAACAAACGTTAAACAACAAAAAAATGTTTTTGAATCTACTTAAAAGTTTCACAATTTTAAGCACTATTTAATATGCATTAGTTACAATTATAGCAGTGTATAATGTTATAAAATAATTCTAAAAACAAATCTGTTTAGGCGCGCTCTATTTGTTACACATGCACAATATAACAAAATGATTAAAACTTAAGTCTAAATTCTGTAAGAAAAAGTCATAGTAAAATTGTTCATGTTTAATTTTCAGAGGTGGACTTTCATGTTTGAAATTTTGTACTACAATATTTTGCTTTCATAACAACAAAATAATTTGTTAATTTCTAATAGTATTGGGTCAAAATAATGATTTGATTTAATGTTAAAGAATAGAATGATTTACAAAATTTTCTCGTTATTTTGACTTCCACATAATTAGTTGTTTTCACATTATTATTCGTTACTAAATCAATATAATGACTTATCACATTACATTAAGTTATTTACTGTCAAAACAATGTCTTGACATTTACTATGTCAAGAAAATGTCTTGTTACCAAATCATTCATTCATTCATCTTCATGTCGGCTTTCTTCCCTTTCGGGGTCGCCACAGCGGAATGAACCGCCAACTCTTCTGGCATATGTTTTACACAGCGGATGCCCTTCCAGCCGCAACCCATTGCTGGGAAAAATGTCAAAACAATTTAATGTAATTTAATGTTACCAAGTTCAAATAACAAGGTACAGTGTTTTCTCCTTGTACTATTGACTTTCCTTGATATTTTTTCACATCCATTTAAGTTCCTAAATCAATTTAATGAGTCAATTTGCCATGATTTCTAGTTACTACATCAAAAATACAATAATTTCTTAATACACTATAAGGCAAATGGGAGTTTGCTTTCTCATTAATTTGATATATGCAGTTAAAATATTGATGAAATTTCTCATTATCTTTTTTCATACTAAAACAAAAATGGCTTCGATTCTCAATCAATTCATTACGAGTTTTCCTGAAGTAAACTCAAGGCACCACCTTTCAATCAAGTGGCCTTTTAAGGTTTGTATGAAAGCAAATATGTACATTTAATATTAATATTTTCAACAACTAAATAAAATAATTGGTTTATTTGTGAATATTTAGCAAATTCAAGATCTTAACCGTATGATATTAATGATTCCATGACAAATCCAGCAGATTCATTAAACACGTACTTTTAATTATTCAGAAAGTCAACATTCAAACAAACAAATCCAAAGATTGTCAGTAGTGTTCTTTGCAAAACTCATATATTTCCTCTTAAATCCATCTCTGAACTCACATAAACATATTTCAGGATACAATTATCTGTAAACAGGTCAACATACCACAACTTTCTAACACATCTGCATTCTTTTCACGAATATACAATAAACAGAATGATGACGTGCACCTGCTTTTACCAAGTTAACTCAATTTTCACGCTGGTTTGATCATCTTAAAGTCTTTAAACTCCTAAAAGTGCAAATGCATTGCTTGGCAAACTTAAACATGAGATACGTCACTCGAAAATGAAGTTATAGCTTTTCACCGTGAATTAGAAAATATTTGTTCCTAAAAGCAGCATTTTTGATGTGAAATATCTCTAAAAAGGTCTTGCGCTGCAGACTAGTGACCCACATGAAACACACAGAGGCACACACGCTCTAGAGCTCCAGCAGAGGGCCCCAGAGATCACAGGTGAGGAAGCCCACAGCGCTCCGCAGCTCCTCCAGGTCAAGGTTAGCCAGGAAGCAGCGCTGCAGCTCGGCTTCCACGGAGCTTCCCTGCGGCCCGTGAGCCTTCAGCAGCAGCGCAGCAGACTGACACTGCAGCCAGCCCATCAGCATCTTCATCTTCCTCTCGTTCAGCACTCGTCGGCCCCACTGGCTGATGTGGAGGATGTTTGCCGCCATGCGAGCTGAGGGCCGCTGAAAACAGGAAACCAATCAGAAAATGATCCTTGACCCAGAATTAAACTTGTTTGACGGAGAGTTTTATAAAAACAACTAGACGTCGAGCTAGGATCAGAGCTAAAACCACAGCATCATTAAACTAGTTGGTACTTTTTTTGGCTTAAGCAAGGTCAGACAAAAACTATATTTAGGAAAAGCTGATCAGTATTAATTGTACAACATGTTTAAATCCCTTATGGTAATGTTCAAGATAAAAAAGGCCACACATTTATCTGACTTTTTCTCCAAAATATTTCACTTTGAAATGTATGTAAAAAAAAAAAAAAAAGACGACGTGACTAATCAAATTCATGTACGTTTGGGAAGGAGGAAGAGAAGAATGAAAAGAAAGAGGAGTAGGTGAAGAAGCAGTATGAAGATAAGGAGGAGGAGAAGAAAGAGGAGTAGGAGAAGTGAGGAGGAGAAGAAAGAGAAGGAAGGAGGAGGAGTAGGAGAAGAAGAATGAAGAGGAGGAAGAAGACAGGTTAGAAGGAGACAGAGAACGAAGAAGAGAGGAAGGAGGAGAGAAGAACGGTAGAGGATGAAAGAGAAAGAAGAGAGGAAGAGCAGGAGAAGAAGGAGGAGGAGAGGAAAGAGGAGCTAGCAGAAGTGAGGGAGGAGAAGAAAGAGAAGGAAGGAGGAGGAGTAGGAGAGAAGAAGGAAGAGGAAGGAAGAGGAGGAGAAGAAGAAGGGAGAGGAGAAAGAGAAAGAAGAGAGAGAAGAGGAGAAGAAGAAGTGAGGAGAAGAGAAGAAGAAGAGAGGAAGGAGGAGAAGAAGAAGGTAGAGGAGAAAGAGAAAGAAGAGAGGAAGGAGCAGGAGAAGAAGGATGAGGAGAGGAAAGAGGAGTAGCAGAAGTGAGGAGGAGAAGAAAGAGAAGGAAGGAGGAGGAGTAGGAGAAGAAGAATGAAGAGAAGGAAGAGGAGGAGAAGAAGAAGGTAGAGGAGAAAGAGAAAGAAGAAGAAGGTAGAGGAGAAAGAGAAAGAAGAAGAGAGGAAGGAGGAGAAGAAGAAGGTAGAGGAGAAAGAGAAAGAAGAGAGGAAGGAGCAGGAGAAGAAGGATGAGGAGAGGAAAGAGGAGTAGGAGAATAAGAATGAGGACAATGAGGAGTAGGAGAAGAAGAATGAGGAGAAGGAAGAAGAGAAGAAAAAGGTTGAGGAGGAGAATGAGGAGAAGAAGGACAAAAAGAAGGAGAATGAGGAGGAGAAGGGGGGAAGGAGGAAGAGGAGGAGGAAAAGAAGGACAATTTGCCACTACACTGTTACATGCAGCAAACTTGGACCCCACCCATCACACAGGCATCACATTAAAGGGGAAGACATGTCGTTGAAGGTTTAGCATATGAGATTAAATGAGAAAATAGCACACAAGAGGAAAGATAGCTAAAATAAAGTGATAGCTATAAAGAGAAAGAAGAATCTACGTTCCTCCTCTCATCTGTGGCCATGAGCGAAAGAATAAAACTTCAGATACCAGCGATTGAAATGAGTTCGCTCCGTTGGGTGATGGATGAGGAGTTCCATCACTCAGGAGGAGCTTTGAGTAGAGCGCTGCTCCTCCACATCGAGAAGAGCCAGCTGAGGGGGCTCAGGATGCCTCCTAAGAAGGTGTTCCAGGCATGTCCTGCCGGAGGAGACCCGAGGAAGACCCAAGACTCGATGGACAGATAATATTCCTGAGAAAGTCTCGGAATCCTCTTGGTAGAGCTGGAGGAAGTGTCCTTGATGAATGAGGTCTGGGATCGTTAAGACTGCTGCCTCGGCGACCCGGCACCAGATAAGCGGCATGAAGATGGATGGATTTTCTTTACATTTATGCATTTGGCAGACGCTTTTGTCCAAAGCGACTTACAGTATGTGGTTCTTCAGTTCTTGTCCTATCAGGTAAATCCATCAGGAAAGTCCCATGTTCTCATAAATGTGTGAATTGGGGACTGCAACAGGATGTGTTTAATTGATAAAATCCATCTGCAATTTTCACATAAAGGTTTTCCCTCGCTTTTAAGGAGAAAACCACGTGTAAGTGCGCCAGTGCTGAATACGTAGAGGAATGCTGTGTTTGTAAAGCAAATTACAATTAACTGATTAAATTAAAGAAGGAAAAGAAACATCTAATATTGCACAACACTAACCAAGATGAGCTCATGCAGCTGAAAAGCGGATTCCCGTACCTTGTGAGGGTTTCTCCGCAGCAGCAGCTTCACCACGAGCCGGACGGCATCAGAAGCTGACTCGGGGAGAGCTGGGAGCTGTGTTTCCTGATAGCTGCGGCTCTCCAGGCTCTCGCGGCCCTCTGAGACGTAGAAAGGGTTTGAGAGGCCACAGAGCTCATAAGCCATCGCCCCCAGCGCCCACGCGTCAGATTTACTGTAATCTATCACCGCCTCTCGACCAGGCACAGCTGTCACCACCTGCAGGACCAATCAGAACGGTTCATGACGGCAGCCAGCTCAGCTCGAACATCATTTTGGTCACAAAAGCAAAAGTTTGAAGCCCTTCTCACCTCGGGCGCCATCAGGCTGGAGTTTCCCCCTCTGCTAACCCACGAGCTGCTGAAGCGCAGTTTGAGACCCGAATCCTCCGCCAGACAGCAGCCGAAGTCAGCCAGCACCAGCCGCGGACAGCCATCTGTCAAATAAAGCATGTTTACTCTGGTCCCTCCATCCATCTATATATATCTATCCATCAATCGATCTATCTATTCATCCATTTTTATATCTATCAATTTATCCATCTATGTATTCATCTATCCATTTATTTATATATCTATCAATTTATCCATCCATCCATAAAACTATCAATTTATCCATCCATCTATATATCTATCAATTTATCCATCCATCTATCCATGCATCCATCTATATATCAATTTATCCATCTATATATATCTATCAATTTATCCACCCATCTATATATCCATCTATCCATCTATATATCTATCTGTTCATTTATCCATCCATCCATCTATATATCTATCAATTTATCCATCCATCTATATATCTATCCATTCATTTATTCATCCATCCATTTATATATCTATCCATCTATTTATACATCTATCAATCCATCCATCAATGTCTCCTGCTCTCTATCCATTCTTCTATAGATCTATCCATCTATCTATTCATCCATTTATCCATGCATTCATGTCTCCTGCTCTCCATCTCTCCATCCATCCATCTATCTTTTAGGGTGCATGTGGGAGATGGGTTTGCTCTCACTGCGGTCGAACTCCAGGAGCACGTTGTCTGATTTGAGGTCCCTGTGAGCGATCTCCTGCCTGCAGAGATGATCCACGGCCTCCAGCAGCTGCAGCAGCATGAGAGAGGCCTGCGTCTGACTCGGGACGCGCACCTGCAGGTACTGCCGCAGGGTGCAGGGGTAACTGACACACACAAAACACGGTTTCTCAGTTTCCAAAAACATCTCACGAAACCGTTTTATAACCAGTGGATATTTATGATTTTTTTTCTTTCTTTTTTCTGTTCAGCGCCCTGGTTTTAAAATCAGTTTCAAAATTAAATTTTCATTATTGTCAAGACTTTTATTCATTAAGATTTGTTTCTCATAGTACAATTACACAGCAAACAAATATAAGCAACAATAATTAATAACAAAAGGTATTATAATTGGATAATTATAAGATTTCCAGCTTATTCGTAACACAAAAATTTATGTAAAGGTACCATTTTATGTGCTATATTATCTCACTGTCTCTTCCCCGTCCCCTCCCCTTCTCTCCATTCCTCTCTCTCTCTCTCTTTCTTCCCCTCTCTTCCTCTCGCCTATCTCTCTCATGCCAATGCGCTCTCTCTCTTGCCAATCTCTCTCTCTCTTTCTTTCTTCCCAGCTCTTCCTCTCGCCCATCTCTCTCTCGCTCTCTCTCTCTTTCTTCCCATCTCTCTTCCTCTCGCCCATCTCTCTCTCGCTCTCTCTCTCTTTCTTCCCATCTCTCTATATCTTCCCATCTCTCTTCCTCTCGCCCATCTCTCTCTCTCTTTCTTTCTTCCCGGCTCTTCCTCTCGCCCATCTCTCTCGCTCTCTCTTTCTTCCCATCTCTCTCTCTCTCTCTCTCTCTCTCTCTATCTTCCCCTCTCTCTCTCCCTCTCTCTCTTTCTTCCCCGCTCTTCCTCTTGCCCATCTCTCTCTCTCTTTCTTTCTTCCCCGCTCTTCCTCTCACCCATCTCTCTCTCTCTATCTTCCCCTCTCTTATCTCTCTCTCGCTCTCTCTCTCTATCTTCCCCTCTCTTATCTCTCTCTCGCTCTCTCTCTCTCTCTATCTTCCCCTCTCTTATCTCTCTTCTCTCTCTCTCTCTCTCTCTCCCTCTCTATCTTCCCCTCTCATACTTCACCTGTAGACTATAACTCTGTTGAATAACTCAAACTTCACATTGGCTTCAGCTTTGCAGATCAAGAATTGATAGATTTAGTCACTTAGCGTCTTCATTGTTAAAAAGTCTTGGTCTTCAGTCTAATGCGGATAAAACAGTAACTGAAGTAATAGTTTATAGTATTTTTTTGTATTAGGTATTATTATTATTATTATTACAATTTAATACAGAAATATGTATTATGGTTAGCTATACATAATTCTGCGATCAATTCCATATTTACTACACACATATGTTTTCTGTGTAGAAAGACCACATACGTACACAAAGAAGAAAGCTTTTTTTCTTTTTGGAAAAGAAGAAAAATTTTAAAGATCGAAAGGACTTTTTCCGTTCTAACCCCAACTAAGTTCAAACATCCATCCATCCATTTTCTTGTCGGCTTTTTCCCTTTCAGGGTCGCAACAGCGCCACAACTCTTCTAGCATATGTTTTATGTTGCGGATGCCCTTCCAACACTAAGCAAACCCACGCGATCACGAGGAGAACATGAGAACTCCACACAGAGATACCAACCTGACCCAGCTGAGGCTCGAACCAGCAACCTTCTCGCTGTGAAACGACCGTGCTACCCACTGCACCACCGCTTAAGCTCAAACATGAAATGTATATTCCTTTCACCCCGAAAATCAAACATGATGCATTCTCTGCAGCATGCGCGCATCCTCACTTCTTCATCACCAGGAAGAGAGTTCGATTGCGGCCCACGCCCAGCGGATTGAGTCGAGGAGGAAGAACATCGGGGTACTCCTCCTCAGCGCCGGGCAGCAGCGGGACCTCTGCGGTGAAGGCGCGGTACACTCGGATCACGTTGGGATGAGTGTTCAGCCGCTTCGGAACCAATCCAAAGTGCCTGCGGAATCAGGAGCGTCAGCAGCGCTGATGCAGCCGCGCTCACAAACGCGCGTGTCACAACCTACCCGCCCGAAGCGAGCCCAGCGCACTCTTCCCTTAAGGCCTCCGGGCAGCAGGGAACCAGCTCCATCGACATGCTCTGAAGGATGGCCTCGCTGGATGAGCTATTCTGCAGAAAAATACAAGATAAAAGGTGCAACTACTTCCTTTCAATTGCAGCGAGAGCCTGTTCGCACCTACACACCTTTTACACACAAGCCAAAATCATGTGGCTGTGTTTGAATTTTCTATTATTAAAAAACCAACGAGGCACCACTCGAAACCGTAATCCAGTGATTTTGTTCACAGAGACAGTCTAATAATAATACATTTGATTTCATTTGAGGCGCCTTTCATGACTCTCAAGGACACCCATACAACACATGGTACAAAAGAAACGTAGAGAAAGATGTACAAGCAAAGAAGATACATTACATAAAACCGAAAGAAGCCCTAGGAAGAAGAAAGCACCCCCCCCCCCCCCCGCGCACAACTATAAATAGCATTAATTGTCTTTAAATGTGTTATAAGTACACCTCTGCATAACACAGTATCCTTATTAACGTATAAGAGAAAAAAGAAAGAAATATGGACCAACTTACAACAAAGAATAGCTTTATTAACTGTAGCAGAAAAGATTTAAGGCGCATCTGAAATGTAAAAAAAACATGAAATCCTTAATAAAACTATAAACATTGTTTGACTGATCGTGATTGCTGGTAATATTGGGAACGTTTTCTCTGAAAAAACTCAAGCGGTTTATCAGCGTGATTGGAGCGTAACGTCTTTAAGTGACGCCTTCATTTATTTGGCTTCATGCTGTCCGCTGCAACATGTTTAGACTCAGTAAGCACACCTGTCTCTCCTCGTCTCCCACCGCAGTCACAGTGAAGCCAAGCGCTACAAACGCGTCATATTTCCTCGTCTTAGCTTTCGGGAGACTTTCGTTTGTCTCTTTATCTCCTTCTCTCTCCGTCTGTCTTCTACACTTCCTGTCTACACTTCACACTCTGCCAATGAGAGCGCCACTGCCCCCTAATGTAGTGGAGTGGTATTGCACTTTATTCTAGAACAGTAAAAAAAAAGTAAAAATAAAAAAGCCTGTTCCCCGAGGTCAAGCGCGCCCCCCTTGACGGAGCCTTGTTTCCCCCAGGGGGTGCGCCCCACTATTTGAGAACCACTGATCTAAGTAAACACTATCGCTGTTGGAACGTCTTCAGAGTCGCTTTAAAAGAAACAACAGTCGAGCTGTTCCGAGTCTTCTTCGACACCTTCACTTTTTCCAGAATGCAGAGAAAGACTTTTTATCATTATATGGATTTTTACCTGCAAGTGGATGTTTCTTCTGGTATTTTACCTTCAGCACAGAAACCAGAGTGCACACACTTTAGGTAGTTTTTACAGAAAGACTAGATTAAAACATTTTTGTTTGGTGGAAAAACCTGAAATGCAAACCTTGTATTCGGTCACGAGAACACGTTTTTAAAAAGGCCTTCAAAGTCAAAGAAGATCAAACTGTTTGAAGATGAATAGTCTCTCTTTTGTAAGATTAGAAGCCAATTTTTTAGATTGTTCACATTACAATGATGAAGGATTTTTTCCAAAGAATGATCACGTTAAAAAAAGGAGACGCAGCAAAAAACTTTTGTACAAAAATGGTTTGTTTTCACAACTCGCTTTTGACAGCTCTTTTGAGACTTAAAGGGTTCAAAAACATCTGGATCCTGGAGGTTGAGGTAGATGTCAGAGAATCACCTAACAAACATCTGTAAAGGAGTTTTAGGTTTTAGTACAGAGCCATGCAGCAAAACCAGCACTCAGTATCTTCCAAAATATCAAACTAGAGTGTAATTAAAACAAGATATACTGAAAATAAATCAACGTTTAGTCAGGGAGCTAGTTCCAAAACAAAGGGACAGCAACAGAGAAGGCACATCATGGATTTTGGAGGCCGAGGGGATCTAGCCAAACAGCGGAGGAGGATCGGAGTGTGCGTGATGCCCTACGAAGAGTAGGACACCACCAGTTGCTAGCTCTCGATGCTAGGGCTACAAACAGTTGCCTTCAAGAAAAACGTTTGACAACCTTTTGACAAAGCGTTTTGACAACTTGGCCCAGTTTAAGCCTGGGAGGTGTCCTGATGGACCAGGAAACTCTACAAACACTACACCTGCGACCCAATCCGTACGCTATTCACACTTTTAAGTGCGCAAAAGGAGTGTCCCAAATGTAGTATACATTTTAAAAAGTATCCGAGCGGGTCCCGGAGGTGTACTTTTTCCAGTTTGATTCTGAAGTGCAGATGGATGAACGCTCAACCGGCTGACATTACCCACAATCCCATGCACTCGGGCGGAAGTAGTTTGCTCTGGAACCCAAACAAGCGAGCTCTCTCTGTAATACGGCTAATTTTTAAAGAAGCACATACATAGTACTATAGAGAGTTTTAAATCTCTTGTTAGAATATTTTTTTTATGAAAGTATGAGAAAGAACAAGTTGAGTTCTCGCACACACCGTGCGTAATGACGTGACACAACTACTTCCGTCACACGATGTTGTGGTGCATCACAGATCAAGCACACTTTTGTCTCACACATCAAAACGTATTTACATTTTATTCTGAAAATGAGTATCTACTTTAAGGGAGAAGTGTAAGTGTTCGGATTGGGACGCAGCAGAGACCTTAATTTGAACGTGCTTTGAGTTCTCAGCAAGTCCCAACTTCCTGCTTTCCTTCTCGATGCGCAACAGGAAGTGACTTAACTGCTGTACCGCGACCGGCCACTAGAGGCTGACTCAAAAAGGGAGCAAGTTCTCATCCACTCCAATGTTAAAACTGATCCACTTTGGAGCTAAAAAACATGCCTCCACCCCTGGCTCCAATAGGTTTGTTGATTCAGATCGCTAGTGTTGATCTTCATGAACACCCTGAGAGGGGTGAATAAATTATTTAAAAATTTGTTTGTTGACAATATATAAAATTTAAACCATCAGCCAAACAGACAGCTTCACTCCTGCCTCTGTGGATGCGTTTTCAAGTGCTAGCTCCACCCACTTTTGGCCTCTTTTAACTTAGCCAGAAAGCTCTGAGGACATCACGAACACTACGTCCATGTTATATGGAGGTAATGGTTCTCACCCCGATGTTCCAGATCATCTTCACGGCTAAAGGAAACCTGCAGGTGTCGTTGAGCAGAAGCGGCTCTGCGCTCCTCGTCTCATCGTGGAGTTCTGTCAGCGCCGCTCCTCTCTCGCGCTCCGCGGGTGGAGCGAACGGAGCGGCTGCCTCGTACACGGCTGCGTTACTGCCTTTCCCGATCTGCCTCCCGATCGCGTAATCCTGGAGCCTGAAGCCTGACGAGAAGGCCTTCAGAGGACTCTCCTGCAGCTTCTTCTGCCTGAAGACGCGCTGCAGTGACAGAAAAAAACATGATTCGCCAAATCAATAAAAAAAAATCTGACAAAAACACCCTTTGTGCTGTTTGTTTGTGTGTATACAACATGAACATCATTGATTCTTATGATTTCGGTTTATTTTTATTTGCAAGAGCATTTTTACTGTGATTTTATGCTTGTTTTTATATTATTTCATTCTTCTATTAACTAAATATTTAACTTCTTTTAACCCACACTTGAGTGTGTTTTAGGCTGTTTTGTATTTACATTTCTTTCCATTGAAAAGTGCCAGAAACAAAAAGTGTTCTTTATTTTGTTAAAACGTTTATTATAATGAAAGGGACGTAATAGTTTGTTATCTAATCTTTTCTCTTTTTTTCTTGTTAATTCATTTATTTACAAATCAAAAAGCATACAAAGCAGACACAATACATTTTTAAAGTTAAATCTTAAATATTTTGCAACATATTATAATAATATGTTTAACTTGCAGTATTTTAATTGCATTATTAGAAAACAAAACCCAAATTTAGCTGAAGGCATTTTTTAACATTGTACATCCAAAATGTTTTGTTTATTCTCATAACAACGTATAAATCAAGTCCAAATTAGATCTTTTATTTTTTAGGAAATTAAGGTATATTTTAAGAGTTATTGATATATATATATAATAAACTGTTTTGATTTAAAAAGGAGAAGAAATTAGAAAGTTCTAGTTGTTGTACATGATTATTTGTTAATAATACCCACATATAAATAAATATAGCAACACTGAATAAAACCTCAATAAGTGAATTAAGTTCTATTTTTTTTAGAATATTAGGGTCTGTTTTAAAGTATTTTGTAAGTAAATACATTTTAAGCTTTGTTTGTTAAAAGGTCAGGTTGAAAAGAGGTAAATCTAGTTGTTGTGTATTTAATAGACCAAAAATGCCCACAAGCCAAGCTAAATGTTTTTATATTATTTACCAAGAGTTATAGAAAAATACATATGTTTGTAATACTCTAGCAAAACTTCAGTGTTCAATTTTTTGTTAGTTTACTATGAAATTGTCACATTTAGGAAAAACTACACTTATATAATAATAATCCTTACATATAAATACACATAAAAACATTAAACAAATATAGCAACACTGAATATAACTCAAATAGTGAATTTAGTTAACATTTTTAAGATGTTATGGTCTGTTTTAAAAGATTTATTGACGTAAAATTAAGAAGCTGTTTTATTAAAAGTAGAAATGAAGTTCTAGGTGTTCTGTAACGTTTATTAATAGACCAAAAATGGAACCAGCAGTCAGCCTAATAAATGTTTTTATATTAGTCCCCAAGTTATACAACAATAAATATGTTTGTAATAATAGACCAAACTTCAGTGTTATTGTACTATTTTATCAAACGCCAATTTTTGTAATTTTACTATTGGATTGTTGCATGTCTGTAAAAACTACTCTTATTATTCAATAATACTCACAAACAAATAAATGACAAGCCTCAAACCCAAATAGAGTATAAAACATCTCTATTTGTGAATAAAACTTATCAATTTTGTCAAAAAAATTATCAATTTTTTAATCCAGACTTAAGACCCATCTCTTCAAGATAGCATACTCCACTTAATCTTGTTTTTGTTTTATTTATATTATATTGTCTTTTATCCTTGTCTTGTTCATCTATTGCCTGGTTGACTCTGTACGGTGCCCTTGAGTGTGGAGAAAGGTGCCTTGAAATAAAATGTATTATTATTATTATTATTATTATAAAAATGTTTCGGTTATTCAGACACATGAACCTAATGAGTTCTTTTCGGGCGAGTTTTGGTGGTTGGTGAGGGTGCCATCACCTGTATCTCCTGGCACAGAGCGGCGCTGGTCCGGTCCTCCTCCTGCTGCTGTTCAATCAGACCCAAACCCGCCCCAAAAGCCAGAAAAACAGCCCTGTTTCTGGGTGGACCTCCGCCTAGCACCCTCCTGAACCCACCGAGCTGGAGCTGCGCGGCCAGCCCGCTGAGAGACAGCCGGAAGAAGCGATAGCGCCCGGGCAGGAAGCTCTGCGGCTGGACGGAGCGGGTCGGGCGGGACACTCGCAGCCGCTCACCGCGGAACTTAGCTGCCGCTCGGGCGACGGGTTTGAAGAGACCCGGGAGCAAAACCGACCTCCCCAGCTCCAGCCCGCGGCTCAGAAAATGTTTCATAGACATGTTGTCTAATTTTATGTAAAGGTTTCACTAAATAGAAGAAGATTTTTGTTTAAATTCGCGATACTGAAAGCAGATAATTCCTATATGACGCTTGTCGCTCAAGAACAGTTTGTTTACGTAACGCTGATTGGTCGGTAATGTATTTGCAAAATAAAAGCAGCATAGAGACGTTTCAGAATAAAAGTCTGAACGTGAAAGTACATCATTTCTTGTCGGCTTTCTTCCCTTTCGGGGTCTCCACAGCGAAATGAACCG
Organism: Danionella dracula; assembly: GCA_900490495.1. Lineage (NCBI taxonomy): Eukaryota > Metazoa > Chordata > Actinopteri > Cypriniformes > Danionidae > Danionella > Danionella dracula. The sequence continues at coordinate 122,507 of UELW01000689.1, forward strand.
CTAACTCTTCTGGAATATGTTTTACGCAGCGGATGCCCTTCCAGCCGCAACCCATCGCTGGGAAACATCCACACACACTCATTCTCACTCAAACACTACGAACAATCGTTCTTACGCAATTCTCTTATTCCGCATGTCTTTAGACCACTTTGGATCACAGGGCTCGAACCAGCGACCTTCTTGCTGTGAGACAACTGCGCTACCCACTGCACCACTGTGACACCCGATGATAAAAGTGATTTTGTTTGTTTTCTCGTTTTTTCCTGTATTTTGTATACCCAAGGGCTTTTCAAGTTTCAGATTGTATCTCCTGAATAATTTCTTACACTTCATAGTTACTTTTCTTGATTTTAGGCACGTTCACTCATTGCAATTGTTATTTGGCCAATCTCTGAGTTACACAAGTATAGTTTTGCTAAGTCTTGAGTACAGACAAGGGCCAAGACTGGACCAAACCTTAATCATCAGATTTAATATCTTAATGTCTTTAAGAAGCTGCATTAAAAACAAATATACCAATTATGCCTCCATATATATCAGATAATAACATTTAATATAAAAAACCCTAATATATATAATCTTCCCTAGTGGTTGCCAAGTACGCCTAAAAAACTATTAGCTACACCTAAAGGAGATACTTAAAGATTAAAGAAAATTAAAATTAAAGAAAAAACAGCATGCTTGCAGAAATCTCTTTTATTTTCGTCACATGTTTATATAGTTAACAGGTGCTAGGTTGCTCTTTAACGGTTTCCTCTTGCCCCCAAGTCCTCGGGGCCAAACGAGAACGGCAGGAGCTCTTCTAGAGACGTCTGTTTGTATGATCCACTAGATTTCAGCAGGAAAACATCCCACTGTGAGCCAAACTAAAAGCAAAGAGTTCATTCATTGATGAATCAGAAATCATCTTCTCTTTTTTTATTCTGATTTAAGTAAGGGTCAGTAAAATGTGGAAAAAAATTTGCAAATATGTTTTACGGGGACCAGACCTCTCTCATGAACTGCCTGCAGCCTCCACAAGGGGAAATGAAGCGATCCTCAAGGTCACTAGAGCGAGAGAGGAGTGCATGGAATTAACATGGATTTCTGTATGCTAGCGGTTAGAAAACCCACCCCGATGTACCTAGCAATAGCGATGGCTTTAAAGGTGGTGTGTCCTTCAGAAACCGCTTTAGAGATGGCCGTCCTCTCAGCACACAATCCAGCCGTGTAGCAGGCGTTCTCTACGTTACAACCTGGCAACGGTGGATTAGACGTTTCCATTAAATACTTTTCCTCACAGACATTGTGAGGTCTTCAACAATTCGAGTTCCTTGAAGAAAAATTCACTGCTGCAACACCTCGTCACAGAGGGTCAATGTGAAACCATTTTCTGTACGAAGATAAACGAGTGATTTCTAGTGAGTACTCGTAACTCACTTTTTTTTTGTTCACCATACACATCAGTCATTTTAGTTATTAAATTCATGATGTTTCAAGGATCATTTTGCAACCTTAAAAATTTCAGTCGGCCTTCACACTCATAAGACACTCATAGACTACAACTGTAGGTCTTCTTGAAAGTTTTTAGTCTGTTAAAGGCCTTTTTGTCTGCTTCTAAAGCATCAAATTAGAACCTGAAGAGGCAGACCTTCGTGTCACTGATGGTACCAAGAGTGAATTCGTATGGAAGGCTTTGAAAAACTCATCTTCAAAATGATTTAAACTGAAAGAGCTTGTTTCAGAGTAAAACAACTATCAGATTAGTCTGTAAATGCTTTGAATTCTAAACCTTACCTCTTTGTTTTAAGTAGAAAGGTATTGATACCCCTACTAGAATCAGTATTAGGCCTAATACTAAGCTTATGTTCTCATAAAACACACCATTACCACAAATGGATACCCTGTGATCTCACAGACAGAGCTTTTATTGTTGATTACATGTATTACCAGTCTGTCCAGACAACAAATGTTTTACAATTTTTAACAAACATTTTTACCATTTAATTTTACAATTAAAGGCCCAGCAAAGGCTGAACTTCCTGTGCCAGCTGAAGAAGTTCAGCCTCCCACAGATGCTGCTGACCCAGTTCTACTCAGCGGTCATCGAGTCTGTTCTCTGCTCCTCCATCGCTGATTGGTTTACCTCAGCATCCAAATCAGACATCCGGAGACCCCAGAGGACAGTTTGCACTGCTGAGAAGATCATCGGAGCTCCCCTACCCTCCTTTCAAGAATTGTGCACCTCCAGAATGAGAACAAGGGCTCTCTGGATTCCTCTGCTCACCCAGGAACCAGCTCTTCCAGCTCTTACCCTCCGGCCGGCGCTTCAGAGCCCCAAACACCAGCAGAGCCGGCACAAACAGAGCTTCTTCCCTCAGAACATCAGCTCCTGAACCCATAACTTCCTCACCAACACTCTCATATATTTCCTCTAAATATTGCACTAAGCAACAGGACTCTGATGAGGATTCTGAACATTTCCAGTCGCTCCACGTTCTCTTGTTCTGTTGCTGCGCTTTATTTTTACTTTATGCTTTGCTTTGCACTTTACCTCCAAAGCACATCTCTTAAGCACCTTGATGTAGTTATAGTTCTATTAACTTATATTTATTACCTCTTTCTTGAATAATACTATATTCTATTTACTTTTTGACTTGAGCAACTTACTTATATAACCTGTGTTACTGTATTTTGCATTGTTAGTGTTTCTTTTTTGTGTGGTAACACTGGAGAGTACCTCTGTACCACAACAAATTCCTTGTGTGTATTGCACACTTGGCGATAAACATCTTTATGATTCTGATTCTCATCTAACTTATTTGTTTACGGGTTTAAAATCAAAGCAAAAACTAAATCTGCGCGTAATCTTAAATGCAAAGCTGAAATATTTAAAGTGATGCCTCAATTTCATAAAGATGATTCAATGCACTACGTCTTTTGTTTTAGTTTTGTTTTAGTGAAGAGTAATTTTACCTTAAAAGCTATATTAACCTTTTGGTAATAATTGATATTTAAAAAAAATAATGTGATGGGGATACAATTTCTGTATCGATTAGTGATAAGATTTATTAAATACAAACAAATAAAATTTAGGTTGTTTTTAAATTATTATTATCTAATTATTACAACTGTATATTCGCCAAATGTATGCTTTAATTTTTACATCTTATGTAAATAAAGAGACCACCTTCAAAGATACGTATTTTTTTACTTTTAACATGCAACGAAATTCATTCTTAACATGAATTGTCGACTACGCTAAAGCTCTGATTCAGTCTTTAATACATAAACAGAGGTAAGAAAGCAAATCTTGCTTTATAAATAACCAATACAGAAAAAATGTGTCCTCCACCTCCCCTCCAAATACTCCATTAATGTTAATTCATGCTTTTAAAGTGTTGAAATGTTAGAACAACAAAGAAATAAAGCACCTCCTGACCTGTGAAGATAGAACCGTCGCTCGTTAGAACCGCCGCTCCGACTCTGAACCTGCTGTAAGGACAGTAGGCGCGCTCTCGGGCCTCCTGAGACCTCTGAACCAGGGTTCGAAGGTTCCAGCTGCTCATGATGCAGCGCCTGTGGGTCACACTAGCTGACTGGAGACTCTGTTCCAGGTGCCTGGCACCAAATGGCTTCCAGTCACAAGTGTGTTTGTGTGTGTCTGTGTGAAGAAACCAGTGATGCAAGGAGTCCCTGCCAGTGAATAAGGAGTAAAACTGTGACAGCACGCCCAAAAACCTTGCTTTCTAAAGATTGTAAAGATTTTCCAGTAGAACAGCATTCTCACGATCATAAACATACTCTTCAGGTACAGTAGAGTGTTTCACGAACATGAAAGAGGTTTAAATATTTATTTTCACAGAACTAGAGGGTTATTAAGTCAGGTTGCGCAGCGATGCATGGTTTTTCCTTTCCATCTAATCAGTAACCAAACTTTTGGTTCATAAAGACATCGATAAAATTATGACCTTCTTTCAAACAAGATTTGGTTTTGAGTTTGGTTGATGAAAAATAAATATATGTATTTCTATTATTTTGCAGCAGTGTCATGTTTAACAGATCAGAAGGCTCTCCCTCAGATGAGTTTGACAGATTTTGTTGATCGATTTGAAACCCTCTGGAAGGATTTTGATCCTTCTGAGGGGATTTACAAACAATATAATGACACAACTCTGTTTAGACGGATGAGAAAAAGAATAATCCAGAACATTCACATCTTCTCAGATGTTCCAAACGAATGTATTTAACCTGAAAATCTGGCTCCAGGGCCCAGATGGTACTCATAAAATGGTCCAAAATGAAACCTTTATCCTTGAGATTTACTGGAAAGATCTCAGGAGACCCCAGGAGCCACAATTTGCACTCTAAAATGCTTAGAAATGAAACATTTAACTTGAAAATTCACTGTTAAAAACTCAGGAGGCTCCAGGAACCACAATTTGCAGTCTGAAAATGATTTAAAATGAAGCCTTTACCCTGAAAATCTCTAAGAAGAGCAAGTTCAAACAGCGGGTTTCTCTAATATTATTGTTTGAAGATTAAGTTTTGAATTTGCTTCATGAACAAGAAAACTTCAAAGGTGCAGAAAACAGAAAAGACTTTAGTTAAAATGTATAGGTTATTGCAAAAGGAAATTTTTTTTAAATAAATATCCCTAACGTACAGAAGGTCATAGCATTCACCAAATAATATTCTTGGATTGTGTATAGGTGCTATCCCATCTGAAATTGCCCATGGGTGTTTTTTATCCCAGCTATTTTTTATAAGGGCAGAAAGATGGCGCAGTGGTGGAGTTGGTTTTTCTGTAACCAGAAGGTTGTGGCCCTGGGCGAGCGACTTCACCCGAATTGCCCTGTATGGATGAGTGTGTTTGGTGGATGAGTGTGACTGGTGGGGGATGTTTGGTGGTTCTGAGTGACTGGTGGAGTGTGTTTGGTGGATGTGAGTGACTGGTGGAGGGTGTTTGGTGGATGTGAGTGACTGGTGGAGTGTGTTTGGTGGATGTGAGTGACTGGTGGGATGTGTTTGGTGGGCATGAGTGACTGGTGGGGATGTGTTTGGTGGATGTGAGTGACTGGTGGGATGTGTTTGGTGGGCGTGAGTGACTGGTGGGGTGTGTTTGGTGGAAGTGTGTGACTGGTGGAGGGTGTTTGGTGGATGTGAGTGACTGGTGGAGTGTGTTTGGTGGATGTGAGTGACTGGTGGGGTGTGTTTGGTGGGGCGTGAGTGACTGGTTGGGTGTTTTGGGTGATGATGAGTGACTGGTGGAGTGTGTTTGGTGGATGTGATGACTGTGGAGGGTTGTTTTTGGTGGTGAGTGTTGGATGGTTTTTGTGATGTGAGTGGACTGGTGGGGATGTGGTTTGGTGGAAGTGAGTGACTGGTGGAGGGTGTTTTGGTGGATGTGTGTGACTACTGGTGGGGGTGTTTGGGTGGATGTGAGTGACTGGTGAGTGTGTTTGGTGGATGTGATGACTGGTGGGTGTGTTTTTGGTGGATGTGTGTGACTGGTGATGTGTTTTGGTGATGTGTGTGACTGGGTGGAGGTGTTTGGTTGATTTGTTTGACTGGTGGAGTGGTGGAGTTGGGTGGATGTGGTGACTGGTTGAGGGTGTTTGGTGGATGGAGTGACTGTGGAGGTGTTTGGTGATGTGAGTGACTGGTTGAGTGTGGTGGTGTGGTGGGTGTGGTTTGGTGGACTGGTGTGAGGGTGTTTTGGTGGATGTGAGTGACTGGTGGAGTGTGTTTGGTGGATGTGAGTGACTGGTGGGAGGGTAGTTTGGTGGATGGGTGTGACTTGGAGTGGTGTGTTGGTGGGTGAGTGACTGTGTGGAGGGTGTTTTGGTGATGTGAGTGACTGTGGAGGGTGTTTGTGGATGTGTGTGACTGGTGGAGGGTGTTTTTTTGGGTTGGATGTGTGTGACTGTGGTGCGTGTTTGGTGTGAAGTGACGGGGGGTGTTGGTGTGTGATGATTGGTGGTTTGTGAGCTGTGGTGACTGGTGGATGGTGGTTTGGTGGCAAGTGTGACGTGAGTTGGTTGGGGGATGTGTTGTGCTGTGAGTGTGGGGAGTGAGCTGGTGGGATTTGTTTTGGTGGTGTGAGTGATGTTGGGGTTTTAACTGTGGAGGGTGTTTTGTGGGTGGTGAATGGTGGGGTGTGTGATGGAACTAGTGGAGTGTTGTTTTGGTTGGATGTTGAGTGACTGGTTGCGAATGTGTGTTTTGGTGGATGTGAGTTGACTGGTGGAGGTGTGTTTTGCGGTGAGTTGAGGACTGGTGGGATGGTGTTTGGTGGATTTGTGATGACTGTTGGAGGTGTTTGGTTGGATGAGTGAGCTGGTGGGAGGGGTTGTTTTGAGTGGAATGGAGTGACTGGTGGGGGTGGTTTGGTGGGCATGTGAGTGACTGTGGCGTGTGTTGTGGTGTGATGTGATTGACTGTGGCCCGATGGTGTTTTTTGGTGGGCGTTGAAGTGATGGTGGGAGTGTGTTGTGGTGGATGTGAGTGACTGGTGAGGGTGTGTTTGTGGATGTTGTAGTGACTGGTTGGACGTTGTGTGTTTGTGTGTGATGATGGATTGCTTTTGGTGGTGGTGCTGGTGGTGTTTTGGTGGATGTGAGTGATGGTGGCGTGTTTTGGTGGATGTGAGTGACTGGTGGGAGTGTGTTGGGTGGGGGGCGGGGGGGCGGGGCGCGGGCCCCCCAGGGAAAAAGGGGCGGC